>JAQFYM010001766.1:0-29355 GCA_034694785.1 Agrenia bidenticulata | reverse complement strand
AAAAACTTGAGGGTTATTATCAGAAGTTTTCTATAAACGAACGGGCCCTTCGTAGCTGCTTGGAGTAGGTTTTTATTACAAGAAAAACCTCTCAAACTTTCGACCGACTTGTTTTTCCCCTTGTAACGCACCCAATCCACATACAATACCTCTGCACACAATACAAACTCACACTGTTTTGATGTATCAATTCATTATCTGCATTATAGCTTTAAAAAAAAGACTGCCTATACACACCAGCTCTCGGGAACTAATGTTTTGGGGGAAGTAAAAATCCTCGTCTGTACTTATTCCTAATTTCATCAACAAAATGAACCAATTTGCCTTTTTTCTCTCTCCTTGAAATCTCCTATAGATTATAGAGAAAATAAATCCATTAAAATCCAGAATATAGACATTTAAAGGCTTGGGATTCTTGTTCCTTTAGCGTCAAGTGTGGATAGGTCTGACATGGATGAGAATGTCTCGAGAACGTAGTCATTTTCTCCTAGTTTATAAGTACTTGTTTGATTTTTTTTAAATAAATATAGACAAAGCTAACATATATCGAGATATATCCACAGCTACGCATATGTATTCCATGATGATACAAAAGCTTAATTTTCATTACATTATCATCCTGTTGTTTGATGAGGTTTGATGATGATGATGAACCTTCTCCTGATGATGATGAGTCATGCATCCGTGCAATTTGGCTATCGGCCCTAATTCTCATATTCTATTGTAGATAGGAATAGGTGGACTCTAGCCACTAAGGGTGCTAATACATAATACGCTATTCTCTATTACTTTCCTCCGTATTTTTTAGTTGACGCTGGATTTTACTTGGAATGGAATGCTGTGGCTGTTGTTGCTCCTGCTGCTGTTATGGCGTTACTAAAATTGTAATTTACTTGTGTGTCTAAAGATTCCAGGAGGAGCGGAATTTATATGAGGATCAGACGCCTACCTTGAATTTTGTGGTGCAGTACAGACTTATGAGCTACCTTGGTGGATTTCTATGTACCCTGTAAAATATGGAATAGCTTGTATACTCTGGTAAAAGGGTGTTTTCAGAAAGGGTTTTAAATATATGGAGATGGTCTTCTAAAAAAATTCTAGATTAATGTTTTCATCTGCACAGTGAAATCTGAAATGATGTTATTACTCAACAGGATGGTTTTTTTAGTTCACGTTTTGTCTAATTATATGATATATTAGTGTAGTCGTGTAGATAAAACTTTCTACAAGGTAGTTTTAACCAGTTTGTCTAATTGCTCTCATTTGTTATTAATGGATAAGGAAAGTGGGACTTTTTTAACTCGAAAAATAGGGAGTTAGCATTTGGCTGGAAAAACAAAGAAAAGTTAGAGAAGGACAATTTTTTTCGGAAGCAAAAATATTCCATTTCCTTTGAGCACCTCACCTCAGGAATCTTGAAGGAAAGTTTTTACTAACTGAATTAGCAAACTCTAATTTAATTTGTGTTCAACATCTGAAAATAACTATTGAACTAATTTAATAAACAAAAGCTTAAAATAACTCAATAGATTCTTGAACATAAAAAACACCATTTCAAGTCTGACTTCTTAGCCTTTCAGTTTTTTTTGCAATTAAATGCAATGCTAATTCTAATGGTTAACCCATGTCAATCTTTAGGAGGACCTTTTTACTCGAATCGAAACCTAAATTAAATGAGCAGGGAAAAACCACGATCAAGGGATATTGACACACTTAACTCCCAGATTTACCTCCCGAGAAATGATTGAGCTGTGCCTCCTAAGAAGTAGGATAAATCCCAAGGTAGTTCCAAACTGTGAAAAATAGGCAAGCTCATGATCCGTTAAGAAGTGAGCCGGAGTGAATGACCATAAATTAAAGATGATGGAAAAACATGCCATCAATCTAAAACATCAGACTCGGGTTGACTGATTATCATTCAAACTTCTGAACAATTACCGTTGGGAGAAACTGATCTAATCTAATCGAGGAAATGGATGGACTCCCATCAAGTCTCAACATTTCCAATGCAAACTGCTCCCACTCCTCCTCTACATTATACATATCCACAAGGAGTCACTTTTCCAAGAAGGCTCCTCGCTAATGTTTTATGTATCAAGATCGAGGCTGGAGACTAGTAGGGCATGTCATGCAATGCCATACAGAAGAGGCCAACTCGGGTCATTCCAGTTTACCATTCTCTATTGCCTTTATACACATTGAATTTACATCTAGATTTTCCATCAACTATTATCAACATCAACCATCCTTGCCTCTCATCCCACCACCACCGCCGACTTCCAACTCTTCCAAAAACTCTCTATGCAGCCCTCCTGGCCGATATGGCTTTTGCATGTATGGAATCGATTGGATTCTCCAGTCTTAGCAAAGATACCCTCTCCTCGCTCCTCCGGAGTCAGTTTTTGCATGAACTGCTCCCATTTCCCCCCGCTCCTAATAACTAACGACTAACCTGGCAATGTCTTCGGCGCCAATGTATGGAATATACTCCTGGAGAGCAGTTAGTTGTAAATTGATATGAGCCGATCGGATCATTTCCCCCAGTCCAAAGCCAACATACTGGAGGGCGAGCTTCTGGAATCCTCGGTATCGAACCGTATCGAGGAAATCTTTAATATCAAAATCTCTCCAGCTGTAGCCCTCCCTCTTGAAGGCGAGAATGGCATTCGGTCCTAGCCAAACACTCCCATCCATTCGGGGAGTGAAATGAACACCGAGGAATGGGAATCTGGGATCTGGCACCTGAAACCAAACCACGAAAGAAAATGAAATTACGACAAGAGAGAGAGAGAGAATAAGAAACCACCTCCGAGTAGTAGAGAAGCTTTCCAAAGTACCAAAGACTCTTACTACGTATACACACCCTTCCGTACCGTAGACTTCGGAGAAGACAATCTATTCAACTAGCTAAAAAGAGATATAAGTTAGTACATTAGATAATAACAGCTACATCTAATACATCTCCAGCTCTCCTCTACCTTCCAGTGGGTACGTACAGCGGGTACGTACAGTGGGGATGTACAGTGGGGATGTATTATTTTCCAAGACGAAGATCCATTCTTGAGGGAAAAACACAACACAATAAAGCCTTCTACACTACAAAACCAGACAAGATTCATGAGACATAATTCTCTAAAGAATTAGTCCTGGAGAAGCGGATTAGTCCATGAAGAATTGCCCCTTTCCACGAGATATCTTGTACTGTTTTGTACATAAGGAATACATATGGATATATATGGAGATATAAAGAACATATATATATATATCCATAAATATATTTGTACCATTACGTGGAATCTCCATCCCGACTTGTACTACCTTTTTCTCTATCTACTATAGTGAACGTGTGTGTGTTTATTTGTCTCGGGGGTGATTTGAATAATTAATTGCTAATTACTCACAGCCACTAAAATCTCTTGTGATAAGGGTGGAAATTTTTGGAAATGGTCATTAAAACTAAACCTCTGTCCCACTTATCTTTCTATTGCATTATAATATCCCCCATCCACATCCTCTTCACGAGACATACCCAGAGAGTCTACCTTTTATATTCTAATCCCGAATGTGCATCAACGAATACATCCAGACTCTCTCAAGCCCAGCTTTCGCTAATGTCCCATTTATGTACAAGAAAGTCGCAGGACAGAGGAGATCTAGGACGGGGGATTCAGCGAGAGTTGTGGTTCCGCGTGACTCTCTGACTAAGAACCTAATCTAGAATCTGGATATATACCTAAAAGTAGCACAATGGAGATTCATCTCCGTTTTTATTCCCTACATATGGCCTGAGAGTAAATAAGGATGACCATCTAGATTGGGTAAATATATCTCAGACTAGGGCTGTGTGTGTGCAGATTTACCGGATATATATTTCCACGGATTAGGTGACACTGGTCAGGTTTAAGGAGGAGGTATTCTCCGCGAAATGGGATGATTCGAGGATCTCTGCTTCCACCCGACATCTCCGCAATCCGGTCTGACTGGAGTCCCCCACATGTCAATACGTATTTGGACTTGATAAACTGAAATATATTCACAAACAGAATGAGACTAGAGTTGATACCAGCGAGACACTGGCTTATACCACTCTGTATCATACAGAGACGAGCATGGATTCGAAAACAAGGCTTTTCGGAATTAGAATTAGGAATTTGCGAGGAGTCTGTGCTAAGTAAAGGGAGCTGTTGGGTGTAAAGGGAAAGTGAAGGGGATTTTGGGAGATGAATTAACATATTTTATTTCATCGGCCCTCTCTCCCTTGATTAAAAAGCATCAATCCTTCTATGCGGCGGCACTATCTCTTCTCAATGTTGACAAGACAAGGATTTCGAAAAGGATGGGTGGGAGCGAGCCGAAAGCTTACATGCCAAAAGCATAAATGCCAAGCTGAACTCAAAAGGCTTTGTGCTTCCAGTCTCTGGAGCTTCTAATAGGATCTAGGCTGTTCAGACCTCTGTGTATATTGTATGTGTGTGTGAGGAGTAGAGGAGACAAGTCTTTTCGGGTTCTAAAACCTTAAATTCCATCTACACTTTAGACTCAATGTGAATCCATGACTTTTAAACCTATTTGTCTCCCAAATCTGCAATTCTGCAATTTACGTATGGAGATTCATCAGGGTCATCCACAAATTGTGGGAGAGGAATTCGGAAATGAACCGGGGAGAGATGTATGCATGTATTAGTGAGACGGTTGGGATTATTTATATATTGTCTGGTCTGTGACTACATTGGCGTATTATTTTAAAACTTGTCATTAACTACATTCCTTTATTATAAGTTTACTATAGGTGGATTTTTACTGTGGAACAATACAGTCCTGGCTCCTTTACAGCGTAGATTTCATCATGAGCTATCTAGAAAGCACTGCTTGGTAGTATAGGCAGTTTGAAAATCAGTGGGTGTAACTTTTCAAAAATGTTATACTCTTTTGCAAGTATTAAGTACAAATCCAAGGACAAGACTATTGTCACAAAACTAACACAGTGACATAATAATAGCTAGAAATATTTTTTGAAGCCTTTAAATAATAAAACTAGGATTTACCAAAAGTTTGAATAAAAAAATATAAACCTATTAGTACCAATTAAAAAGGAAATCTAATCAACTTAAGAAGATGACGCCTCAAACCCCAAGAACAATGAACTTCCAGCAACTCAACTCTCCATTACAAAGTCTCCCTTCCCAGAGCCCAACCCCTCGAACCCTTCCTCCCCCTCGTCAGCGACTCAAAGGTCATACATACGTACTTACTAGCATCCTCAGTCCCTTCACCGTCCAAGGCTCAAGTACGCCAATGGATTTCTTGCAAGAGAGAGAAAGTCGTGGAAAATCGACCAGCACTTTCTTTATTAGCCTGTCTGTCAGATCGGATCACATTACCATAGAGCACACATTAGAGAAAATAGCTTGGCTTTCCCTTTCTCTCTTTTCTACGCAGAATATTACAATTTACAATCTCATGCCACACACACACACATACATAGCCGTACTATACATTATATACACACTCCTACCAAATACAACCACCCCCAATAATATACATGCATAAACCTACGACAAAAAACTTTGCATCCACATGACCCTCGTTATATTTACAGTTTGTCTGTTCCAAACTTATTACTACATCCTCCTAAAAGGGTCTCAACGGTAAGAAAGGCCCAGCCTTGTGGGTTCTTGCAGTCTCTTAGAAAGAGCCTTGAAAGCTCCTCTATGGTATATTAGTTGCACTTGATTCCTATAGTGACTCAACTTTGTTGAGCAAGAGAGACTAGGAAACGACCAGGACTTTCTTATATCCTCCAACCCAATCGAGTATAAAAATATGTTCAACTTCTTACCACATGCCATAGAGAGGCTACTACTACAGCGACTTTCTCCAGTTCTCCAGCCTTTTAAATGAATGTGGAGGACATGCCGTAGTAGATTATCAGTAGATGTGCCCTCCTATATGCTCCTCGTAGTATTTAGTGGTAAAGTGGTAGTTGTAGGTGGACCGGCGGTGGTTTCTGGCAAGATTATTCCCTGAATGTGTAGAGAAAGGGAATATCTGGTTGCAAATATTTGATATTACTATCTACATTACATACACACAAGTTTTCTCCAGGGCTGGGGACAAAAATGGGATTTTATTCCCTTCCTCATCCAGCTAACTATGCAATACAACGGGAATATCACACACAACTATCCAACTTGCTACTCTATACTATTCTCATGAAAAAAAATCCTGCGGAGAGAGAGAGAGAGCCCTGAGTCTACAAGTCAGCTTTTTGGGTGCATGGAAGGCTGAAAAAAAAGTATTCATTTCATACAGGGAGACCACATTCACATCTCCGAACATCCGTGTGTTCAGTCAGTCACTTGACTTACCCTCCCGCTACGTACTACTACTACGTAATACTCCAATGCTAGAGAAAGTAGTCAGAGTCGTTTTATATAATGGCCAATTTGATACTCGAGATTATGTACGATATTTTGTCATTAGAGTCAAAGTAAATGATCCCCTAAGGAAAGATTCTGCATGGAGTAATCTTTTTGCAAGTTTTTAGCCCATTTTACCAATGCTGTTCTCTTATACAAAATACTCCTGCCATAAGGGTATCATAATATCCATAGGAAAAAAAACATAAACCCATACCACCCTCTCCACATTTCTATAGCAGTTAGGTCGAGGAAATATATATCTCTATGGTATTACCATTGGTAAAATGTATATATGTGTGTGTGTGCCCATTGATAGACTGGTTTCTTTAGCTACTACTACGTACTACTACAGAACTCTGTACTACTGCTAAAAAAAGCCGGCTATGTATATGTATTTAGATTCCGCAGTTTCTCAGCCTCCAAAAAGGAACGAGAAAGTTTATAAAATAATAGATACTCGAGTCTGGCCTGACCCTATTCTTATCCCCTCTTATGCAACTTCCTCCACTTCTTTATGTCAAGATACATATTTTTTAAAAGCCCTTTTACGCTCAACTCAATTCCTGGCTAAATTATTATTCCCCATGGTTAAATGTCCGTTAGTTTATACAGCCTCGGTATTTGATATTGACTTTTTTTTAAACGCTACAAAAAACTCCCTATAGTCCTATGATGAGGAGAGGACTCCGTGGCCCTGGGAGATGCTTCATAATGTCTACTACTTCCCCTCCCATTCCCGACTACATAAATTAGATTAACAAGACGCTGATTTCCCTAATAAATGACCAGGACGGAGATACAGAGTGGAAATGGTAGGAGGTACTTGGGACTAACTATGCAAGTTCAGCAGTGTAAGCATTTATTTATGACTGGAAGTACATGAGGGCCAATCATCACATACGAGTCTTCAGTGCGTCTTGTATCAACTCTGAAGGAAGCTTGGGAGAGGCGAGGAAGAAAAACAATCGGGATAAATAGGAGATTTATCACAAGCTAGTGAAGAAGCCCGGGTTGTATAGACAAATAAAAAAATCTAGAACTTACTTGTCCCTTATTGTTAAAAATTAATACAGGATATTCACTTCCTTCGGTAGCCCTTTGGAATTTAATCACATGGAAGTCGGTATGGATTTTCCCCCCGGATTTGGTAAAGTTGGAACCATAGGATCTTGTCACTTGGGCCCAGTCGACGATACCCGTTTCCGGAGACCATATTGCCATCAGCCCCTGGAAATATAATAAAATAAATAGATATAAAAAAAATATCCTCCCGGTTTGTTTCTTTGGCGAAAGGGGAAGATTTTATCTTCCTTCTCCATCCGACCGTCTAGCTCTCTCGATTCTTTTCTCCCTAGCTCTCTGCATTCATATTTACCCAAAAGGTACTGTGTGTGCCCCCACAACTCACTCACAAGCCAAGAATTCTAAGGATATTCCACCAATATATATACATAAATAGAAACTTTTGAGACAGAGACCTCCTCGTCATCCGAGTCATGCCAGCTAAAAAGGGAAGATATTTTGTGGACAAATAAAATATCGAACTTGATCCATTCCCCCGTTGTTATCTATGTGTATGGGGAGTATCGTATATCGCATTGTGTAACCATTTGTCCATCCATATGGGTCCACCATCCTTCCATCTTCCCATACTGCCGGTCTACAACGTGGAATTGCCTCTCTCTCTCCAGCCCCGAATCTTCCTGGAAGAGGAGACGCGGCGGAGGCATTATTTTTCACTACGTATTTTTTTTCTGAGGTAATTTCCAGAAAGATAAAAATTTATAGATTGTCCTACAGTTATAAAGATACAATAATAAAATATGTGGCAATCTTGTCCACGAGGTACCTAAACCTAATACAAACGACTCCTTCATTCTCTCCTAGGCTTCTTCCCAACATCTTGTCTCATGTACCACAGCAAGAGGACTAAAAGGCTTCCCCTCTTCTTCCTAACATTTTCACCAAGCTCTTGTTTTTTTTCTCTTTCTCTCTCTCCAAGAACAAGACAGATAGACTACGATACAGAAGACAGATACAAAATGAGACTCGCTTTCTCAATCCACCATGGTATAATAATATAAAGCACAACTAGTTACTCGCAGACTTCCACTACTACTACCTCCTCCACAATGAGTCCATGGACAAAATATCCAGAGGAGCTGGTCCTTTTAGTTGCAAGGCTATCGAGGTGTTCTATGCGCTTTTTTCCGGCATATCTCCCCCTGTATAGTACGGGGGATAATAATGGGAAAAAATAAAGTGGGTCGGAAATGGGAAAGAAGATGGAGAACCTCGAGACTCTGTCTTGCCGATGGATTCTTTGCCGATGAACCGAATCTTAAGGACGCGAGGGTTCTGAAGACCTCAAAGACGGCCGGGAAGTAAGAGTAAATTCATGTATTTCTCTTGGGCGTAACCAGCAAATTACTTGCACTTATGCTTCCCTACTCCCACTGAACTTGTCTCCGCAGCCTCTCCTCCTATTTCATCCTCCAAGGGGTCTATCAAAGGTGAGTGGACAGGGTGGGGGATATTTTTTGGCCGTCAGTCAAAAAAACCATACACAACACTCTCCAAAGTCTCCGCAAGAAGTGTGATTTTTTTTAGTTAATGGAACCCTTTAGTCTTAAGTTTTGAAATTTTAAATGCTATTTAATCAACAGTCTATAGCATTGGGCTTTGTGCGGAGAAATTTTTTTGAAATGGAAAAAATTGTAGAGCAATAGCCAGTGAAAGTGGCATCGGCTCGAGGGGGTGAGAAATCGGTGTGAATTGCAAGGAGGATATTTAAGAGGATAAGTTGTGTGGAAATTGATCAAGATTTCTGGGCACGACCCTTAGTGCTCTTAAGCACATCTTTCTCTATTCCCACATACCCCCATAGGGCTGGTGTGTATGATATAAGAGACTCTGTACATTGATAGTAAGCAAGACCACTTATGTTTCTTCGTGTGGTGTTGGTGTGTGATGATGTGTTTCCTTTCTATCGTCTAGGATTGCTCCGAGGATTCGGTTACAGGGGATAAGAGTAGGTATAGTATACAGGGTGTATATATAGGGAGTATAATTTATAACAAGTAAAAGGGGGCAAACCTGGCAGTAAGGCTCATAGTCCTTGATTTGTTGTCCATCGACAAGTTTGAGTCCTGGCACATTGTTTTTCAAGCCCCGATCGTACAAATCCTTCAATCGTGGGATTTCATCCGGTCTGACAGCCACTATTAATTTCCCACATTTTTTGTACGGGATTTCGTTCTGATGGAAGTAGTCGTAGCTGAGCCGTAGGCCTTCTACACAGAGACGAGCTTTCAGCGACCCCGGCTTGTAGTAAATCCCTGCATGGACCACTCCGCTATTGTGTCCACTTTGGTGCATGGCTATCATATTAAAACCAATACAATGGCAAAGTATAAAAAAAATTGCGTTAGTCAACGTGAGCAAAATCCATTTATCAAAACCCCCGTGTACACTCTCTCTCTTTATCTTTTATCTCTGCAGATATCCCGGCTTTATGTCGACACCCCAAGATTCAATTTTAAAAAGGGCTCTCAAAGATTATTTAGTGGCATGTTTTGTAAATACAGTGCGAATTTTTACAAGCTCGTACCAAAACCATTTCCCTACATAAATACATGTAGGTGCACTTGCCATTGTTCTCAACAATGGACAGGTTTAAGCTCCATAAACAATCCCTTCTCTCAGCACATACAATGAAAATAATATCCCGATCCTTCTCCAATGTTTTTCAGTTGAAACTTAAGCTCCTCTATTTCAGAGAGACATCGACAATTCCTCCACACTTGGCTTGGTAGTTCGTCCCGAAGACGGGTCTCTGAGTGAGACTAAGGCCTAATCCAATCCCATCTCTTGTATTTTTTTCTACCACGTCAATTTTTTTTCACAAGAGAGGGATAAAAAAATCTTCACAATTCCATATCAATTCTTCATCGTACAATTTGGTGGAGCGGAAGGAAGGGATAGATTCTGCAAATATTTATTTCAGACATTTATACACACACGTAGACGTGTGTCCCAATCCCAACTCGACTAGAGATACTTTGATGTGTACCACCGCCGGGTTGGCTGAGTCGGGTGGACAGGTCCTACACGCGGGGAAGAGATGGGCATCGGCAAAGTATGTTGTCACCCGTGGTGACATTCATTGACATGTTCCACGAATAAATGGATTTACTCGATGGTCAACGACTCCTATGGAGAATGTAGGAATCAGGCACCCTGGAATTTACTGACGTAGTATCTTACTATACAATTATTATACGCCGACCTACTATTATCTTAATAACAACTACCAACATGCGTATGTATTCCGGTTAGTAGACTACAAGGTGCAACTAAGAGCCGTTTTCCATATTTTTTTTATAAGTAATTTTATGAACCAGCTACGCAATGATAATTGTTTATATGAATTTTATCCAATGCAAATTACATATAAGTTTGATCCACGTTCCCAAACATGGTTAACTCCATAAGGTCTGGGTCCACTGACCTCGGCCGGAAGCGTCTTCCTCTGAATCGAAACCTTTCAAAGGCATTAATGATGCTCGTTCTTTTAGTCCACAAAATCAACATCAGGATAGATGCTATGATGGTTAATACAACTCCTAAATAAAAACGCTGCTGTAAGCATTGTTTGTATTAATTTTTTTCATTCTTATCTTACCCGTGACAAGGATAGGAATGCTCCTCTCTTCGTTAGTAGGGCCGGGTCCAGACTTGGGACAAAATTGCCCGTCTCCAAAGCTTAGGATCACATCCCAATGTTTGGTCTCACTACTCTCATTCTGGCAGCTTCCTCTCTTCAGAAATAAAACGAACTTGCAATTCAATGTCTTAAGACACTGGACACAGCCAAATTCTGAGCACATCTCGGCAGTGACAGAAAATGCCTACTGCATGTTTTTCAGTCACCAAGGCTGAAGAGAAATATGATATTGTTTATGCTTCTGAGATGTTCGAGTATCTCTAAAATTAATGCTAAGTTGCATTTTAGGTATGACTAATGATCAGAAGATCATAAGACTGCTCAAAGATAGTCAATCACTTTATCAGTGACTGCGGTCAAACTCTGTCTTAAAATGGAGTTGAATAAAGTTTTGATATTTGGTTTTTTTGTTGCATCTGTACTTTCTTTTGATTTTTGTGAAAAACTGTCGTGCTCTGATTGCATTAAACAAACTGTCTGCAAATACATACTCCCATTTTCTGGAGAAGGCACCTGCTTGGACTTAAACACCCCTGCTGTAGCTTTGATGACACTAAAGACGCAAAAGAGATGTGACTCATACATTAAAAGCCAAGGTAATTTAATTTAATGTCCAATAAAACGCATCTTCAATTAACATTAATTATACAATATTAATGTCATTAAATAGGACTTGTTCAACGTCCAACCGTGCAGGTAGTAAAACCAGCCACTACGACCAAGGCTCCTACAACCTCATTTCTCTCTCCAGCAGCCAGACCTGTGACACTGCGGACCACTACGTCCACTACAACAACAGCACCACCCACTAAAAAAATCCCCCACTCCACTTCCAGACCTATCACCGTACCCACTAAAAAGACGCTCACCACGACCAACCCTCCTAAACCGTCATTCAAAAACTATATTCATCCCACCCCCACGGCAAGACCTCTGACACTGCGGACCACTACGTCCACTACAACAACAGCACCACCCACTAAAAAAATCCCAACTACGACCACAGCTTATAAAATGGCATTACAAAAACCAACTTTCTACCACCCTTATTCCACTTCCAGACCTATCACCCTACCCACTAAAAAGCCACTGGCAACGACCACTCCGTCATTCAAAAACAATATCCACCCCACCCCCACGACAAGACCACTGACTCTGCGGAACACAACATGCACCATAGCAAGGGCTCTGGAAATATCAACAAAACCTTATACTACAATTCTGACCAGCCCAGCAACTAAAAAAATCCCAGCTACGACCACAGCTTATAAACTTCCACTACAAAAACCAACTTTCTACCACCCCCACTCCACTTCCAGACCTATCACCCTACCCACTAAAAAGACGCTCACCCCGACAACCGCTCCTCAACCACTGCGGACCACAACTATATTGCCTAGTTCATCGTCCACTACAACAAGGGCTTGGGAAATACAAACAAATCGTCCAAGCTCAACTTTTACCAGCCCAATATCTAAAAAAACGCCAACTACAACCGCAGCTCCTAAACTCATAACACAAAAACATCATCATCATAAAACTTTCAGACCTACGCCTCTCAAAGTTCTCACTGAACCCTCAAAAAATCAGCATTCTCACCTTGGCCATCACCACCGGAAACTCGATGATGGGATAAGTGTAGCTAAAAAAAAACATATGCCCTATGCTCATGCATTTAAACTCACAAACTTTTCATCTGTCTATTTGGGAGAACTTTTTTCTATTCCAATCAATCCCAGAAATCTTATCCAACCTTTTAAGTGTCCAGAAACAGCTTTTCACGAAGGGAAAATAGGGCGGTTGTTCCGGTCCTACTGTAGGGTGCATGCAATTTCTGGACGTATTGCCATAGATGGACTTAATCCAGTTTTGACGGCATTGGATATATTAAATCCATCAAGAAATTATTTGACCCTTTGCGAGTATATGGTTTTCATCAGAAAAACTTGTTCCAGGGTTTAAAGCATTGAATAATAATAAGCTTTTTTAGAGGATATAAGCTTCTACTTGTTTGATAGTGCATAATATAATATGATGGAAGACATGTTATTAAAATAAAACCGTACAATTATTATTATTCATAAAAAAAATCTAACCGATTCCTTTGCTCTTATTTTCACACCCAATTTTACTTCACCACACTCTTGAAATGGAGACTCCAGAACCAAACTTGGGTTCTACGGATTTCGAAGATCTAGTGACGTTTGTTGGAGAATCCAACGGAATTCAGCCTTTAAATTCTTCATGGATCGAAGACATTATTGACTCTTTTGGACAGCAGGATTTGCCGCAAGAAGAAACTATAACATATTCCGCACAAGACTCATCTGTCCCAGCTCCAGTCTCATCAGGATCCAGCCTGCAGGGTCCAGGCTCATCTACTCCAATGGCTGGCTGTGAGCTCATGGACAGCGAGTATATAGATACTTCTGCCTTTACTGAGATCATAAACATGGATACAAAGTTTATAGACACATTGGCAGAATTTTGCAAAGTACGCAGTTTTAATGCCATCCAAAAGTGTTGTTCATAATAAAATCATAGTTTTAAATTAATTTGTTTCTTCAAAGCTATTAGGAAGTCAAGTGGGGAAAAACAGATACGATGGCATGCTCATCCAAAACCGAATACTGAACCAAGAGAACCAATCTCTGAAACTGAAAGTACAGGAATTGGAATGTAGGTTGTTGGCTTTGTCCAACAATGTCGAATTTTCGAATTCCGTGGCACTGATTGACAAACCTGGCTATCAAGAATCAGAAGCACAGGCTGATCCTCTCCGAACTGAAATTGAAACCGGACCTTACGTAAACAAATTATAAAATAAATAAAAATATTTAATTGATAATTTCTAACTTTAATCAATGTTGCAGGAAAATATATCCTCGGATGAATGCAGTGAGATGTAAATAATCAGAATGGACAGCAAATGGTGCGTTTTTAGTTTATTTTGTATTTTAAATTTTTTTTTGGCTTAAAAAACCGTGCAGTAAAATTAAAGTGCTGAATTATCTGTTAATTATTTAGCTTAATAAATGTTAAAATAAAACATAATATCCCAATTAAATAAAAAAGTGTGTTTCATAAAATTATTACATTTGTTGTGTCGAACCATGAATGAAATTGAGCCCAATTGAAAAACAGGATAGTTTGTAATGTAACCTTGCAACTTACTTACAAAATGATTAATGAAAATATTCAACTAACAATACAATACATTTTTTAAAACAAAGTGAGATATTAATTTAATTTACTCACACGATCTGATTCCGCTACATCGATTTCTTTCGATATTACTTCAAGTACTCTGACAAATTCTTTGCAGCTCTTAAAATCCAAGTTACAAACTATTCCGTTCCAGCTGGGAAAGCTGGACGAGTTAAGAGGATAAAGAATCCCAATAATCCAATAACCATGGTAATTTTGAAAAGGTCGAATGACCAGTGGTGAATGGTTTAATCCTTGTACAATGGTAGGATGCCAGAATCCTGGATCTCGTCTATCATTGATTGCAGCGTATGGATTGCCAGCAAATCTCGTGAGTTGTCCTCTGTGACTTGTTGTTTCAATTTCTGCCAAACAAACTTGCAAGACACTTATAAATTGCTGAAGTCCAGCTGCTGAAATCTGCGAATTAATAAAGTACATATTATTTGTTTAATTATAAGCTATGACTTTTAAAATAATAGATTATCGTTCATCGAGATTTTAGATTTAAAACACACATTACCTGAAGATGGGAGGCTCCATATGCCCGTCCGTTCTGGGAGATATTTTTTTTGCACCAATGAACAATATATGAAAACTTTTCTTCACTCCAGAACTTACGGATAAAAATATCCGAAAAGTTGTGGGTATCACCGTGATCGTAGAAATCTACTTGTTTATAATAAGGGATTTGATTTTCAATATTTGATGAGCCGGATTGGTTGGTTGAGGAGAATATACTCCAATCTCGTTTTTGTTCAAACTGAATTTCGGTTGAATCCTCTACTGCTACTCTTTTAGCACAGCTGACTACGGCAAAGTTTGAGAGATGTTTAGATGTGGAAGGTCGTTCCATGTTGATGTGTGTAAGAGAGATTGCTGTTGCTTGGTTGAAGGTGAAAAATAGAATGGCACTGATGAGGTAAATGCAATGAGTCTTAGGGTTAATAGGGGGAATTGAATTGGTAAGTTATAATGTGGGCATTGACTTTATGAGTGGTTCATCTTGGGCTAGCCTGGTTTGATCTTGGATTTGATTGAATCTCTTCGAAGCTGTTACAAGCTGTTGACACTCCAAATTAGCATCCTCGATGGACAACCCGTTTAAAAACCAAGTGTCGATAATTACTAATCTCTCCATCATTCTCGGACAACTTGATGCAGTTTTTAACCACGTTTTCAGATCTGATGGGATACAGTGCGTGTAACCCACCCACTGAGACAAAGTAGCCCAATTTTCCGGTGATGTTGCGAGAAGGGACATGAGCTTTCTTACATCAAACCAAAAAATTGACTTTTTCCTCTGGGTTTTGTCTGGAAACTCTTCAATCTCCGGCATTATTTCTGTCGCAAGGGTATTACTCAGCTGAAACAATCCCTCGACAATTTTTCGAAACACTTTTAGACTCTCAGCCAGTTCTTCAGGGTCCGAAATGGTGGTTTCAAAATCTTCATTCATTCCCATAGCTTGGACAATCAAAGATCCAATTTTATTCTGCATTGGTCTTAAAAGAATGGCTGTATCTTTGGCCAACACCAAGCCTGGCTGGCTGAATAAAAAAAGACTGTCAGGATCTGGATAAAAAATCACGCTTCTGTTGATGGGTCTGGGAACACCTGGGGTTGGGGTTGTAATTGAATCCATTACACTTTGCAAGGTAGCGGAAACGAACATGTTAATCACTTGAGAGCTAGAATATTAATGACTGTGTGAGTGCATAAAGTTTATGAAGCGTGTTTCAGGACTAACCCCTGAGCCAAAGCTGAATTCATCTCAGTCTGCATTTGCAACTTGTAATGTTTGTAGCAAATTCACTAACTCGTTTTGTGCAATGAAATCTCCCCTTGACGATTATCCTCATTGTGGACAATGCGGTGTTAGTTGCGAAGACGCAACTTTTGTTCGACAATATTTGTGTGAGAATTGTTCTGAGAAACTAAAATGTGCTCATTTTATTAAACTTCATCCATTTAATTTTCATGTGTGTTCGAGATGTGTAAAGGAAGCCAGTAAAAAACAGTGCTTTTTGTTGCAAAAATACAAAATTTCTAGTGACTCCCTTACAGTTTTGGAAATGTCCCTCTTGCATACAAAAATTATACTTCCACTTTTTGCAAATTATTACAACAAGACCCCATATCGCGTGTAGTGCCGTGATTTAAAACATGAAACATCCTGCTAATTCAGAAGATAACTGTGAACAGTGTGATGTGAGTTGTTTTGATGCAGTGTTTGCTTTAAATAATGTTTGTGAGGATTGTTATGACAAACTTCAATGTGCATATCGTATTCTTCATCGGCCTTTTTCAATGCATGTGTGCATTCGATGTGTAAATGAGGCTAACCGAAAGCAATGCTTTATTCTTCAAAAGTACAAATACGATCGTTCGTCCTTATCGGCTTTGGAGATGTCAATGATCCATTCTCATCTTGTACTTCCGTTGTTTAAAAACTTTATTAACAAAACAAAATTGGCAATCTTGTAAGACATGAGTTTGGGAATTGAGCGGGTGTACGACCACTCTAAAGCACAGAAGCTTTTTTGTAGGACAACCCAGTACTACAGAAACTTTATAAGCCAACTTCCAAGTCCTTCTAAAATTCCGTTTATGTTTCAGCCAGGAAGACCGAAAAGTGTTATCCTTACAGAGTGTCAAAGTAAGGTATTAAAAATTGTGACCGATTATTTAAAGGAGTCAAACTTGTTAAAACCAAGCCTTAAATTGTGTGTGTTAGGTGGTGGTGGTGTTGGTAAATCTAAATTAATAGAGTTCATCCAAATCAGATTAGAGTCAAAACAAATTAAATTTGTCGTACTTGGTCCAACAGGTACAAGTGCTTCAAACATTTCGGGCATTACGATTCACTCTTTTCTTAAGCTCACCAAGAAAAGTGGTAGCAATTTTAAACATCTTGTTCAAACCCCTATTCCAACTACATTCAAATGTGAAGTAAAAGAGCTTGAATTTATAATAATAGATGTGATATCACTAATTTCATGTGCATTTTTAAACTTTATAAATCTCAGGCTTCAAAAAGCCAAGCAGTGCTCTCTGGACTTTGGAGGAATCAGTGTGGTTTTAGTTGGTGACTTGTTTCAGCTCCCAGCCTGCTTTGGAAATCCAGTCTATGTTTCTCCTGAAAATTCATTTACTAAATGAAAATGTGCGACAAAAGTCCGACTTGAGGTATTTGGAAGTTTTAAATAATATCCGTAACAAGACAGTTTCGCCAGCTGACGTAGAGTTACTAAGTTCACGTTTGTTTAGAAATGTTATTGAATCGGAAATCAAAGAATTTGAAAATGATTCTATTGCAATTTTTTCTACAAATCATGAGTGCAAAGTGTTTAACGAAAGAAAATTAGCAAGTCTGAACTTGCCAATCATAACCATACCATTAAAACAAACACCCAAACTTCCATAAATTCAAGAGAATTTTACGTTGCGTATAGCTGAGGGGGCAAGGATAATACTTACCGAAAATTTGCATGTGTCGAGAAATTTGTGTAATGGTAGCTTAGGCTACGTTAAAGCTGTGTTGTACGACAAAAAATCAAACTCGAACCCTAATATACCCATATGTATATTTTGCACCTTTGATAAGTATACTGGACCTACGTGTGAACTCAACACAATTCCAATTTTACCAGTGTCGGATGATTTCATTGATAAAAATACTAGGCAGCGTTTTACTATCCGCCAATTCCCCATTAAACTTGGTTGGGCTCTTACAGCTCATCGTACGCAGAGTCTCTCTATTCCAAGAATAATCGTTGGCTTACCCGAGCAAGAAATGTTAAACCTTACATATACAGTTCTAGCGAGAACGCATTCACTGAAAGGTTTATTGATTCTTAATCAAAACTTGGATAGATTCGAATCAATGTCTTTTAGAGCAGGATTTGATAACCTGAAAAAAGAATTAGCCAAACTTGGGGTGATTGACTCGAGTCAGGTGGCTTAAGTGAATTGATCTTAAGTTTAAAATGTAGTTTAAAAAAACAATAACTAGTATGTGTTTATCAAGATTTAGTGTTGATCAGCATTTACGGTGTCTAAAGTGGAGTGAGTGACTTTAAGGGAAAAAAGTGTTAAGACACAAATACTATTTCTGGGTTTGTGAAGACTTACACGATGTTTTAGGGGTTTCAAGTGCAAACAAGCAATTAAAATGGATCCCATTCCTCTTTGTCGGCCGATTATTGATATTGTATATACAGACGACAAAGACATTTACCGGTACTTAAAAGATTATTATGTTCTTATCCCCAATGCAATGAACATTTTTATCTTTTGTCCCATTATTTTCGTCATGAAGAGGAGTGCCATTGTTGTTTGGCATGCCATAAATGCTACATAACCCTTAATGGTCATCAATGTGAAGGAGCAATATTAACTGGCGGGGGATCCACAGTGTCAATTAATAACTTGCCCCCGGGATTGCTAAGTGGCATGTTTCAATATGAGCAACAAAGCCATGGAGCAACTATCGTGGTTTTCCTTAAAAAGTTTCATGAAGTAGAGCTTGGTTCTTTTCCTGACGCCTTTTCCTACGTCAACAATGAC
Source organism: Agrenia bidenticulata (assembly GCA_034694785.1). Lineage (NCBI taxonomy): Eukaryota > Metazoa > Arthropoda > Collembola > Entomobryomorpha > Isotomidae > Agrenia > Agrenia bidenticulata. Next base: position 10,431 of record JAQFYM010001766.1, on the reverse strand, counting down.
TTGGAAAAATTATTGGAGCAATTCGTGCAATTTCACAACGGCATTAAAGCCAGAATATCGTTGGAAACTACCCTTGAAAGAGTAAGTGACGAGGAATTAAAAATGCGTACGTTATATGGAACGTATTTGAATTACACGCATACTAGCTTCATTAGCTTGAGGATTGCTACAGCGTATGAATATCTGCAAAAAATTTTGGACACGTATTTAGAAAACGGTTCAGGCTGGCGATTGAATAAAATGCATTCCATGGAAGTTAAAATAATTGCTTACAAACCAGAGTTTCAAAGAAGAGGGTATGGATACATTGCAACCCCCAAAGAATTGCGATATCGTGGGATAATAAATGTAAAAACCTCACAGTTTTGCTTTGCTGCTTCCGTGGTAAACTCTCTATGTGACAACAAAATATTTCTTCCTAATTTAAACAAGAATTGGAGCCAGTTGAACAAAAACGAACGAAAAAGGCTCACAAGAAAACGTGAGAATCCGAAAACATATCATCATATATTTTCAAATCTAAAAAAATCCGGTTATTTGAATTTGACTGGCTTTATGAAAGGAGTTTCTATAGAAGATATACCAACTTTTGAGCTACAGAACTCCATTAGTCTCAGTGTATTTGGATACGATGGATCTGACATTTATCCCATCTCAAATAGTATGGCAAAGTATAGTCGACATGTCAATTTACTTTTATTATCAGAGACACGAAATAACAAGGAGACGCTGCATTATTGTTGCATTACAAATTTAGGAAAACTTGCTTCAAAGAAAGGCCACAGATCAATTCAAGTTTGTAGGTTCTGTTTCAAAAGAAATCGAGGCCTTGCATATTACAGGCACATGACAGAGTGTCAACTTGTGAATGAGAGACCATATGTTTTTCCAAAGGAGGATTTCTACAAATTTCAAAAACACCAAATGTTTCAGTTTGTAAATTATAAAATATTTTTTAAATTATTGCATTCAGTAGGTAGCAGTAAAATAACAAACTCACCAAATACCGATTCAATATACACAATAGACACGGCCAGGTCTATTATTGGTGGTTACTGCATTGCCGTAGTTGACTATGAAAATAATTTAATATTTCAAGATGTGTATCATGGTGTTAACGCCATGGAATTGTTTCTATCTACAATAATTAAAAAATTCACTGAATACAAGGACATAACTTCAACAACAAACATAGATATTAATATAAGCCGAGAACTCTGGGATGAGTATGACAAAAGTACTCATTGCAAATATTGTCAAACGGCTTTTGACTCTGAGGGCAAGAGCACTTCCCGTGTTTTCCACCATAATCACCTTAGCAGTGCAATTCAAAAAACAACCGTTATATGTTCGGGACGCAACATTTTAATACGATCAGCAGCTGTCGTGGCTATTTCCCATGAATTAGGTACAAAGGATGCATATTCCATTATCAGTTCCTTGAAGTCAAAATGGATTGACAAAATTGACATACGAGGCAGAGATTCAAACTCAGTAACTTCAATAAAATTTCTGGGCTGCAGGTTTATTGACAGTAGCTTGTTTCTAAACAAACCATTCCCTGAGTTATTAAACAGCATCCACGAAAAGCTTAATTCTCAGTCTGCTGCTCAGAAGTTTGAGATATTATATCAAGGCTTCCCCAATCTCGATATTAACTTTTTAGAAGACTTGACGAACAATATTGTTTTGCCGGATGAAGCAGTAATCTCTAATAATATCATATTCGAGTTCCCGAACCTCTCATTACTTTCATCAGACATATCCACCACAATGTATGATAATTCCAGAAGCATATTTTTAAAAGTCGGATCTTCCTGGAAATTATACGTGGAAACTTATTTAAAGGCTAAGACGTTACAACTAGCTTCAATAATAATAATGTTTGACAAATTTTGTATGGAGAATTTAAAATGTTCTCCACTGCATGATTGTACATTATCAGGATTTGCGAATAATCTCTGCTTCGCCATCAGTCAAGAAACCTACGAGTATGTAAAAGATCCAACAATTGTTGAATTTATTCATTCTGGAATCCGAGGTGGGATCGAGACCAGCAATATACGTCTAGTTAAAGCAAATAGTGAAAGACTGGGTAACTTTGATGGAGACTCTCCAAACCGTCAAGAAATCCTCTATATGGACTTGAATGGTATTTATGGGCATTGCCTTACAGCTCCAATGGCTAAACAATCATACCGATGGTATACAAATCAAGAGATTGAACAGTTTGATTTAAACACCATTCCAGAAGGTATTGGACTAATCTTGGAAGTAGACCTTGAGTATCCGCATAACTTACATTCGTCTCATGACGACCTTCCTATGGCTGTTGAAAGGAAACCATTGCTAGTTACAGACCTGTCAGATGACCAGCAAAAAATGTACCAGCACTTACTTTCTACTGTCAATATTCCGTTTGGCAAATCTCGATTGTCCCTTAACTTGAATGACAAAACAAAATATACTGTGTACATAAAAACCCTCAAATACTACTTGAGTAAGGGATTGTTGCTCAAAAAAGTTTACAGAGTTTTAGAATTTAGGGAGGAACCCATATTTAGTAAGCCCATGAATGAACTTTCTTCTTTAAAGCTACAATGCTTGAAAAATGGGGATGACTTGTGGGTAGGAATAATAAAACAGATAATCTGTAGTATGTATGGCTACTTTCTACACAACAACAGAGACTATTGTTATGTTAAAGCCTGTTCAACTAAGATGGACTAAGCTGCCTATCATACGTTCAATGACGTGCAAATCATTAACGACAATCTATCCTTATTTCAAATGAAAAGAGGATCTATAAAACAATCCAATGCTCTTATTTGCGGATTTATGGTTCTTGAGCTGAGCAAAATCCATCTGTACAAAGGTTTGGATATGATCCAGCAAGCTTTTCAAGACGCCAAACTGATAATGGCTCAAACAGATGCTTTGGCTATCGTCATTAAAGACCCTCATAGAAATTTTATACCAACCCTAACGACACTGAGTCACCATTTCGACTTTTCAAATTTGCCAAGAAAGCATACTTTATACAGTTTGTAGAATCAAAGCGAGCCAGGAAAATGGAAAATAGTGGATTTCAACATACTTGAAATCATATCCTGCAGAATTAAACAGTACAGTTACATTACTGCATGTATGGACTGCTTACAAGAATTTAACCCAGAATGCAACATTTGCACGTCGGAAACTAATGGAAAAAGATGTGCTCCAGCGATCCCACGTGCCGTTCTTAAACGTACAAATCATGATTTTTTCCGACAGTTGCTCTCTACCATGAGTACCGTAAACTTATCTTTTACTGAAACGAAAAATCTGTATACAGCTAGTGGGTTTAAATTTCATTCATTAAACATTTACCGGCACTTGAATTCAGACGGAATTCATACCACAGCATTTGGAAACGTCTCTCTTAAAAATGAATCCTCAAGTGTTCAACTGTAAGCTAAAGTTTCCTTCAACTTCAATATTTTATGGACCATCAGGTTTTGGGAAGACAGAGCTCGTTCTTTGGATGATTAAAAACCGCCATCAAATTTTCGGAGAGATTATTAATAAAGTTTACTACTTTTATACAAGCCCACAACAGAAATTTCTAGATTTTTCAAAAGAAATTCCTAACGTGGAATTTTCTACAGACATTCACTCTTTACCAGAAAACAATAACGAACCGTGGCTCGTAGTTTATGATGACCTCCTCTTGAACTTTCAAAGCAGCAAGTCCGACCGTCAGCATATTTTCGAAATGTTTATTCGAAAAAGTCACCATAAAAACATTGCTGTTGTAGTTCTGCTACAGCAGATGTTTAGCAACAGTCTTCAATTAGCTGCGTTGAACGCCACATACAGTGTAGTTTTCCCTTGTGAAAGTGATAAAAGTGTCCTGGATTATTTAAATCGTAGACTTTATCCTAAATCAAAATATTTTTTGCGTGAGGCGATGGAAGATAGCTCTAAGAAAAAGTGGGGTTACATTTTAATCGATTGCTCGCCCAATCAGCACAACTTATTTCGTGTTAGAAATTTTATTCTTCCGGAAATAGACTCGAAAGTGTATACTCCTAAAGATGTATAGAATTGTGGAAAATCAAGAATTTTTAGATATTATCTCCCATTCATCAACCACCAAAAGAAAGGCTATTGTACTTGCAGCAACTGCAGAACAGATAAAAACTTTAATAGAGTGTATAATAAATGTAAATAATATTGACAATATTCAAAAAAGTGATCAAAAATGCATTAAAAAAAGCAGAGAGTTAATCAAATATTTCAACAAGAAAACCCGTTTAAATCTTAAAAGAGTAAAAACCCATTTTCTTCGACACATTGTTTCATTAGTTCAGTTAATATCTTGTATAGTTCTAAAACTTAACGAGGAAGCGTTATATAGTGTTTTTAACGATGGCGAACATACTTCACGTGATTCCACATAAACTTTACGAACGATTGTTGGACGACGGCGTGCTTGAAAAAGAATTTCCATCTAAAACACCTACATTTATTGAAGCTGTAGTCAGTTCCCTTCCATCAACATTACAAGAGCAAGCAAACCTAATTCTAACTTCTTTGACAGAGAGTGGCCAATTTAGCTGGAATGCAAAATTAGAGATCTCGTATCAAAACATATCATATCCCGGAAGTAACATTACAGACCTTTTGTCTAATTTGGTTCATGGAAGCTCCAAGATTTACAATCTGATTGGCTGCCACATATTTTTGTCAGCACTTCGAAAACTGGTAACTAGTAATCTATTTGAAATTCCATTAAAACCAGACCATGGCACCCAGAAGGACAACAAAATTGTCAAGCACACAGTCAACAAAGAGAAAAGATGGATCAGGTTCGAAGAAAAGCATAGACTTTGATCCTAAATATTTAAAAAGGCGATACCTAAACCCAAAGCAGCCCGGATCATACAATGGTATTTCAGGATTTATTAAAAATAGCAACTACAGTCGCAAAAAAAATATTCTAGAGACACTCAATGAACTTAAAACCATAACTTTGCACAAGCCAGCCAGAAAAAATTTTAAACGACGTCCAGTAGTTTGTGCCTCCATTGACTATATGTGGTCATCTGATATCATTGTGTATAGTAATTCAGTTTATGCACATCACAATAGGAATTACAAATACATTCTGTTAGCAGTGGATTGCTTAAGCAAAAAAATCTATTTAGTCGGTATGAAACTTAAAGACGCAGAAAGCACTCATGATGCTCTTTTGCATATATTTAAAACTTCAAAGCGATCTCCTGAACTATTGTGGACAGATGAGGACAAGGCCTACTACTCGAAAAATGTCCTAGATATGCTGAAAAAGTACAACTGTAAGCTCTACCATACATTTTCCAAGCTTAAGGCTAGCTTAGCGGAAAGGTACATGGGTCGAGTCAAACGTGTGCTAGCGAGACTCTTTACGAAAACTAGAAAAAAGAACTGGATTGAATATTTATCCGATATCCAAGATTCTATTAATAATACCTATAATCGTAGCATAAAAATGACTCCAAACGAAGTAAATAAAAAAAACGAGAGTATTGTATGGAATAATATATATCACAAGTTTATCATGTCACAGGACACAAAACCCAAATATAAGGTGGGGGATTTTGTGAAAATCGCAGCTACTAAGCTTTTGTTTACTAAAGCCTATGAACAGAGTTTTTCATCAGAGACGTTTACTATAAAACAAGTCAAACCTCTTCATCCAGTTCCAGTTTATGTTTTGGCTGACACGAAAGGTGAGACAGTGGAAGGGCATTTTTATCAAGAAGAACTTCAAAAAGTTTCCCAGATCCAAAATAGTGACGAATAACAATGGAGCATAGCGATTTTTATGTGACTTTACGTTCAAATTCAAGCTTGGAATATTTTCCAAGTAACAATTCAAACAGTTTTCGAAACCATTTGTGCAAATCGTTTGACCTTCCTGTCGGACTTTACGAAATTGGCCTCAGTGAAATTGTTTATCGAGAAGGCTTGTCTAAATCAGCAGAAATTCAACCTGAAAAAGATCCCGAAGTAAAAACTTTTTTCGGAAATTCTAAAGACGACGACCAGATTTTAATTTATCGATACAACGAGTCATCTTTTAAAGTTCTTAACGGACAGTCAAGTTTGAATGCGCAGCTAAATTTCATCAATCAAACTCTTAATTCAGATGGCATGCAAGTAGATTTTACACAGCTTAGAAAACTTGGTCAAACTAACCGTAAAATTAAACTCAGGTATAGAATGTCTCAAAATAGAACTTTAGTTATTCCTGGAGACTTGGCTCGGGTTCTTGGGTTTGAACAAACTAGTTTTCAACCTGGAGAGTACGAATCCAGTCATGAATGCGATGAAGTTCAATATAATAAACTTTTAAAATCAAGTCATTTCTTGTTTCGCTTGTACCATTGGAGTGAAGAACGTGTGACAATAAAAGAGCCTGAAACATATGACTACGAAAGCCTAATTCTAAGTATTGGTCTAGCTCTAGTTAATGCCAACTTAAAAGTTGCTTTTGAAGAAGAGGGTAATCTTTTGACGGTTAATAATCTTATGGACGGAATTAGAGTTAGATTTCCAGTTCAGATTAATCATTACCTAGGCATCGATGAACAATATATTTTTGACAAAGGACAAATAGAAATTTATGTTCCAGACACTATACTTAAACCTATCCAGTTAGACCCAACCGTAGAGCTGCAATCTACAAAATCAATGTTTACTAATGTGTGGTGCGATATAATTGAAAATCAACTCATTGGAGGAACGTCTCAACCCATTTTGAGAATGATTCCTACCTTTGAAGAGTTAAATCCTCCTGAAGTTCATAGATTCAGCTTAGTGTACTACTTGAATCCAAGAGTTCAACACGTGTCAAGCATTGGAATCAAGCTATTGAACGACAGTTTTAAATCTATCGGCATCGGTAACATTCCCACGACCGTTGTTCTACATTTCCATCGAAAGACGATATGAGGAAGATAAAGTGCAATAAAAAGCGTCAATGCGCGCTTGACCGACCACCACCCGTAGTTGACTCGTCTATACAATATGATAGTGGTAGTGGTCTGATGTACCAAGTTCCCGATTTCGTAATTCCTTTAAAACAAATAAAACATCCAACTACAAAAACACGGAAACCTAGAAAACAGGCTGGTGGAGGAAGAAAGAGAGTCAGTTCTTCTAAATCTCCTTCCAAGTCAAGATCTCGTTCCAAAAAATCAAAATCTAAAGTCCATTTAGCGAAATTGAAAAAATCTCGTAAAACAAAAATCAAGTAAAATGGATACTCCATGTTTTTCGGGATCTGTTCCATCCATGCGATCTAATCTTGACCTATCCAGTGTTCCTCCTACTGACATAAGTGTTTACCAATCGGACTTTCACACATATTTCCCTGTATCGAGTGTTAGAGATTCTACCAACCCACTGGAATACGTAATTCCATCATCTGTAACGCACTACACGGATCTTCAAAACAGCTTCCTCTATTTGTCAACAAAAATTGTAAAGTCTGATGGGTCAAATCTAGCGGCAACAGATTTAGTGGCTGGATCAGAGGATTTTTTCTCTGCAATGTTTGAAAGTTTAGAAGTCTCTGTCAATGGAACTATTGTCAGCAAATCTGCTTCTTTGTATCCATATAAATCTCATATTCTTAACTTGTTAACTCATGGGAAAGATTACAAAGAAACCCTTCTCACATCGGAATTGTACTATCCGGATTCAAAGCCAGATACTTTCAACGTAGCAAACAATCAAGGGTTTAAAACTAGATTGGAATATTCTAAATCTAGCTCGCGGTTTGAAATGCTTGGTAAACTCTGTGAGTCTATATTTCAACAGCCTAAATATTTCCCACCGAATCTGGAATTTCGTATTACTCTACGTAGGTCAGATCCATCGTTCTGTTTAGTTGGGCCAGCTACTTCCGCTGTTAACCTTCCATACAAAATTGAAATTGAACAGGCCATTATGTATATAAAACGACATATTGTTAACCCCAAGATTGTAGCCCAGCATTTAAAGTTAGCCAAGTTACAATATCCACTCAGAACGTTCGAAACGAGGACATTCAGCATTCCTGCTACATCTCAAACAGTATTGAGCGAGACCTTGTTTCGGTCAAAGCTCCCTGAATATCTCATTATAACGTTCGTCGATTCTCTAGCGATTACTGGACAACTAGATAAATCCCCGTTCAATTTCCAGCCTTTTAAACTTCAGAACATTCAAGCAAGTGGATGGGGACAGTTCAATATATAGATCACTGGATTTTGATATTGATAACAAAATCTCTCTTTTGGGATACAATACTTTGTCAACAGCAATTCCAAATAGACTTGAAGGACATGGGCTGTCTCGTGAAGACTATTTAAATGGCAATTTTTTAATATGCCTTGACCTGAACCCTAGAACGAGTGGTAATTATCAAGCCGAACGGTACGGTCAAGTAAAGTTGGATCTAAAATTCAAATCTCCATTATCAAATACAATTACTTGTATTGTACTTGCTTCTTTTCAAGGGAAATTAGAGACTGATTCAAACCGGAATGTAACTTTAGAAACGAATTAAAATGGATTCAGATACGTTACTCTGTTGTCTTAATTTGTTGCTAAAATTTACTCCGGTACATCACTACAAAGTTATTGCACGCAATGAAATAACAAGCATACATTATAGTAAACTACCAGTAGCTTTAATTGTAAATTGTTCTGATCGTGGAACCCGAGGTTCTCATTGGGTTGCATTCTATGTGTATAGAAAAAATGGTAGAGTTTTAGGAGAATATTTTGACAGTTATAGCAATTCTCTAATCAAGTATGGTATAGTGGCTCCATTTAATATCATAGAATCAAATTCCAACGTCATTCAGGGTAACGATTCCAAAGTCTGTGGATTATACGCCCATTTTTTTATTTTTTGGAGATCTCGTGGAAAGAATTTTCGTGCCATACAATCTAGGTTTAGTTCGAATTTAGTAAGCAATGATTTTAAAATAAGATATTATTATCGATTAGTTATTAGATTAAAAACTAAAAAAATACAAAAAAATACACTTTCGTGCTGTACAAGACTTGTAAATAAGTTGTAATTTATGTTTAGCATGTACTATTTTTAATGTAGAGCCTCACTTTGTCCCTCTTTGTAAATAATTTAGTTAAATATTGTATAAGCTGTTTAAATATAAACCTTAATATTAATAATTAATAAGTTAGTTTCAATTCCACAATGGATCGTTCAACATATCTTTTCATGTTACTCCTTGCGGGAAGAATTCTTGGCAACTCTACTACTGTCGACGAAGATTGCAAATTTTGCACAGTGAACGTGACCAAGATTTTTTTGAAAGCGATATGGCAACCCAATCTCCCAGCATTCTATTCATGCAGAGGATCGTTTGCTCTAGCATCCAAGTTTGGAATAATTGTGGATCATGCCTGTTCGGAAAAAGAGTGCAAGGATATTTTTTATAGACCCTTTATTCAACAACTTGGGCCATGGAGTATGAACTGCAGGTAAAATATAACCGGATAAATGTAATCAATTTTAGTGCTTCATTTACAGTAAGGTTTTAAAATTCTTAGGCAAGCCGAAAAGGAAGACTCAAATTCGTCAAACTTTCATCAAGAATTCTTAACAATGATTAAAGACTACATTGAAATTCTCTTTATGAGTTTTATCCTGGCTGTAATACTTATCAAAAAACAGTTACTCCATAATTGTCTTCACAACAAAATCCAGAAGTACGAATACGACATGTCAGACTATCCTAATTCTAAAAATGGAGAAGATCAATTGGATTAGTCTACTTTGTGGCCCCCGTCCCCTTCTCACTTATAATGCCATTATATAAAGGGGGCCTTTAAGCAAAGTAGACAATGTGAGTCGAGGGGATTGGGGTAACGGGTAATCTGAATGATTTTATACCTAGCATTCGGATTCCTGGGCCTCCAATCAACTTTGACTTATAATCACCAGCTGTACAGTTGTGAAAATCTGATTTTCATCACATTGGATTATGTAGTGAATATGGCCTGGAATTATAAAGTTTCTAATAATACAATCTTTTTAATTAAAAACTTGATTGAATTAATAAAATAAATTTTCTGTGTAAATTAAAATTGAATTCATTTATTGAAATACATATGAATCATTGATAATCGAGAATTCATATTAAAAATTAACATCCAGTATTTTAGTCCATAATTATGGCAAGCAAGCAGGGCAGTTATGGTGATCAAAAGATCCCCACCGGTTATGGTTGCATAGGCAACATAACACAATATGAGCTAGACACCTGAAATTTTATATCTGATAGTTCATGGTTCCTTTATAGCAAATACAAAATAATACTTGCGAAACTTTAATACTAGAGTGACCCAATGGGGGTACCCCCACCGATTTTCATAAATTAGCTTAGAAGC
>JAQFYM010001765.1:0-29374 GCA_034694785.1 Agrenia bidenticulata | reverse complement strand
TTTTTTGCAAAAAATTTTAAGAATTTCTGAAAAATAAAAATTTTATGAAAATATTTTTTTCGCATATTTTGAGGCCCAAAAAAAGACCCCCCCCCTTAAATTCAGGCTACGTTTTTTTTCTAGGGGGGTCACGTGCCCCTCTGTGCCCCCTGGCTACGCAACTGGTAATTTTACTGTATTTTATGTAAAATACATCGACAAAAATGTTTTTTTTTAGCAGTTGTTGATTTTCCTAGGTTTAATATTAAGCCCTTTTGATTGTTCATCTTCTTGTGTCTTGTTACATACAAAAAAATAGGCAAAAATGGCAAATTTAACCCTTTTTTTATGCGTAAAACGTATATTGAAAAAGCTTTTGTTATTGTGTAATCTTTATTACTTGCGCTTGCACTTTGCTTAAGCTATTTTCATTGTTGAAAAACGATTATTTCGTTTCTAAAAAATTTTGTTTATAAAAAAAATGACAAATGTAGAATTTGTAATGTGGTGGCTTTTCTGTTGCAAAAAAGATCATATTAATTACTTTTAGGGTTTTAAAGTGCGCTATAAACGGGTTTTTTCATAGTACGTACTCGATTTTAGTTAAACAAATATCGCTGTAACATGTGCAAAATAATTACAAATACACCTTTAATTATGGTTTGGCGTGCACTTAATACGATATATGCCGTTAACATATATAGTGTATGACCTATCTTTATTTTAAACTATTTTTCAAACGTAAAAAAAGTAAAAAATCAGCAAATTTAAAACAAACGGCTGCCACTTTTTCCGGACCCTATACATCATGTTTATTGTGCAAAAACATGTGCTGCACAAGCATATTACAACAGAATTATACAACTTGCAGATGCGCCTCAGTCTTATCTAATGTTTAAAAAACATATACGACCATATTTAAGTGTAATATACCGCAGGCAAGCAGTGTAAATGATTTTTGTGTTTCAAGATATATATCAATAAAAATGCTGACTGTTTCTTACATTGCTTTTTACCTGTTAGTAGTAGAATAGTTATTTTTTATTCATCATGTAAGAAATTATTTTTTAATCTAAAAAATTTAAAAAAGAGGTAACGGGTTCACAAAAAAAAATATTACCATGCCATGTGGATTTAATTTAATCTTGCATAGTTATCTATGAATTTTTTTAGCTTAATTACTTTTATTCTTTTTTTTTAACGTTAAAATTATACTTTGTTAGTGGAGTAACATATAAATTTAAATAGATTATACGAAGAAAAATCATATTGCACTATACAGATGTTTCCTAAAAGTAAACTAGCATATCAATCTCTATTCAAAAAAAATGCTAAAAAATACTCGTTTTTATTTTTGCGATAAAAATATAAAGTTTGCAACGATACTAATTTGTGCTTACCCAGACTTAATTGTCGAAAACACACCTACAGTATGCAGTACCTAATAGCTTATATATCGAACTTACATACAAAAAGTCACATACTGTGTAAAAATTGCTATACGTACTATGATACCCTTTTTGTAACGCCTCGGTTTGCTTAGATTTTGACTAGCCGGTAAACAGGCCATTTAATACAGAAGAAATAGTTGTATCAATTGATATATTTTAGATAGCAAACATTCACAAAGCAGAAGCTTTAGATTTCACGCATCTACAAAGACTTGCCGTCGATGTAATCTAGATAAAACTCCACATTTCTTTGCAGTATAAACTTACTTGTACAGCGTTGACAGAAAACATTTTACCTGTTAACGCTTTTTGAATAACAACTAAAAAAACATTGATAAAAGCAATTCACTGCTCATATTACAGTAAGAATCATACTTTAAGTATTTTGTTTATTTATAAAAGATAGAAATATTCTTTTTGTGAATAATTAAATATCTATTGTTAAAAGCTGTCTTATCTTTAATGCGTTTTAAAAAAAATTCGTACATAAAAATTGATAGGCATAACTTTTTTTATATTTGACGCCGTTTTAAATATATCAAAAATTTATTATATATAAAAACCGATGCCGGAACCGGAAAAGCCGGAAATACCAAAAAAAAACCGACACCATGTATAAGTCTTTCAAATCTAGTATCGGGTCTGGCCGGACCGGAAGTTTTCCGGCCGGACCGGAAGTTTTCCGGCCGGAAACCGGAAGTATTCCGGGTCCAGCGGTAGCCCTAATTCATGTAATGATGGAGATACCGCCGTATAGTGGTCTCCCTCCATAAAGTATACGTATAGTAAAAATTATAGCCATCTAAAATATTACATAACAAAAATTATTTAGATGTATCTGCTACTTAGAATTACACTGTATAAATTTCTTAAATGCAGTAATTTACCAATCTTTGCATTCACGCAAAAAAATGTATTAAAAAAATTTAACTTTTTGATTTTATTGTAAATCAACTCCCTTATTTAGTCCGACTTTTAAAAAACATTTGATACTAATTAATAATAAACTAAGTTTTCAATGCTGCTATTTGTTAAAATAATAAGTCAAAAAAGTTGAAAATTATGGCAGATTTGCGCAAAAAAGCGAAAATATATATAAAAGCTTTTGCGTGCATTTCTGCAAACCTTTTATACAAAAAAGGCACAATTGTCCTCTAGTAGTCGGTGCCATATAAGTAGGGCATATAAGGCTATACATAAAAGGGAATAATATAAAACAAAGTACAAAAAAAAATAGCAAGAACAAACCAGGCAAAAAGATTTTGTATTTTCCTCAGTTACAATTTCTTTCTAGGCTGTATACTCTTTATCTGTAGTTAAATTAAACAAATAACTATAAAAACACTACTGTCTTGTCTCGTATACAACGGAAAGTACGTTATATTCGAGAATACCGCTTTTTCGAAATTTTCGGGTTTCAAGTACTGTCAGTTTTTACATAAAAGAACTGTATTTTTGTCTTCAAATGGAGCCGTCAACTGCAAAGTGATCAGTTATTTTTTTTCTTTTAGGCAAAAGATAATTGAATGTAAAGAAGGGGTGATTTTTTTGCGAACATACTGGACTTTACAAGTATTTTATTACATTCCTATTACATGTATAAAGCATTGACTTTTATTTGCACATATATTTTGATACAAATATATTATAGATCAACAGAGAACTTTTTAAGGTTTTAGAAATTTTCAAATTCTGTAATAAGAAAATATAACATAAATAACGGCATATAAAAATCTTTATCATTTTTAAAGCACTTTTTGCTTCATACAACTCTTTGTATACGCTTATTCACATATACGTTATATTTAAAAATTAGCGGATTTTTTATAAACCTTAAAAAAAAACTGAGTTTTGGACGTTGACATATACGTTATTATACAGAAAGACAAGGTGCAAAAAACACAGGTTTTTTGTTCGTCCTGAAAAGCATTAAGCACATTTAAGTAAGATATTAAATTGTATAATAAAAAAAACTATGTGAACAATGCTAGCAAAAAATTCTTGTAAGGATGCTGTTAAGTTAAAAGTACATTAAATTTTGCTACAAAAAAAAAATACTGGTTAGAACCTTAGATTGGCTGGTAATGGCTTTGTGCCTAAATATACAAAATATACATTGTTAGGTTTAAATTATGCTAGATTAACAAAGCAAAATATAACTGTTATTCGTTTATGAATGTAAAAGGCAAAGATAATTGACAAAAAAATTAGAGAATACCACTGAACAGCAGATATGTATAATTTTTTTTATATGCTGTAAATATTGTTATAGTTTTCATGGGCTGATATTTATTTATTGTAAAATTTGACTTTACCACGGGTGGAAATACGCACAATACTACAAGAAAGTAAAAATGGGGTATCATGAAAAATTATAGTTATGACGTACACAAAAACTCCAAATATGTAGGTTTTAAATAATAAAAAATACATTTTTGCATTTTAAATATTTTAAAACTGTTAAAATTTATGTACGTATAATGAAGAACTTAAAAAAGACACCAAGACATTAATGTGTTTATTTTTACAACGCAAAAAAAACAAATTTGCAGTGTTTTTTTTTACTAGCCCTACAATGATTGCTTTGCTTTCTTTTGCCGAATTGCCGTGCAAATCACCTTGTCTTTTTTTTTTTTAAATGTATGCATGCCTGTAATTTTGTTCTAAAAAGAGAGTAATAAATGCAACATAAAATAATTTTATGTATATGAAAAATACCAGAAGGTATGTAAGAAGATAACCAAAGTGTTCCTATATATGGTCGAACTAAATGCAATATAAAAAAAACAGATAAGACCTTTTTTGTTTTTGACTAAACAAAAAAAGCAAAAAATATACCTCAATAAAAAAATAGCAATTCAAAAAAATGTTTTAACATAAAACACTTGCGAACAATTGCTTAAAAATGCTATCACTTTTTTTTGCAGTTATGTTTATTTTTTCACGTAGTATTTGTTTTTAGTTTGCTGAGCAATCCACAACCAAATATGAGACTTTTTATAAAAACCAATATTTTTCGAATAATTCCTGATCGGATATCATACTTTTTTTTAAAAACATTTAGAAGCATAAATTAGTTGTATTTTAGCACTGTTGGTCTCAATAGGTAGAGACAAGGTTAGGTGAGGTACGTTCTTTTATATTAATTCCGCGCCTGAATTAGAAAAGTGGTGATCTCCTTGTTTGTTTATAGATTATGCGGCATAAAATCGCAATACTGATTTCTGAATACACCCTTTATAACAAAAAAATAATATTAAAAATAAACATAAAATATGTTTTTAGGCCCTTCAAAAAAACACAGATTCCTCTTTTTACTTCATCAACCCCTGGTGTACCCTTTGTCTTTTATTGATTTATTGTGTACATAATTGTAAATTGAACGCGTAAACTAGAATGTTTTTTACTGAAAAAATAACGACAAAGTTAAATTTAGTGCTAGAAGTCCCCGATGCGTAAAAAGAAAAACCAGTCTAACGTATCAATAGCTATTATGATTTTTTTTTCGGAATTTTTAAACTACAATTTTTATTTTAGAAGACTTTTTATAATAACACAAAAGAAGGAAACAACATTCAAAAAGTCAGAAATATTTTTAGCCCCGTAACACAAAAAATATCTAAAATATAATTACAAGAAAAAGCAATATCACAAATATGTATAGTCCAAAACAAAATAACGTTCTTAAATAAATGATCAATTACGTTTATGGCGGATAATAGGGAAAAATTATACTTTGAAATATAAAATCGTGTACTTTGTGCTTTATAAACAAAAATAATTCGCTTAACTTGTACGACCGTTTTTTTCGGGTATATTTTGGTCGTGTTTTCAGAAATATTTAACTCAAATAAATTTTTTTTATACAATCATGCAAACAAAAAAATGTTTTTTAAGAACAAAAAGTAATACAATTATTTTTGTAAGCCGATATATAGTAAAAAGTCTTGTTTTTTCTTTGTATAGTATAACACCATTTTTTGTATAAAAATACGATAAAAAGATTCTTTGTTTAGTAGAAAATGGTTAAATATACTCGTAATACAAAAAAAGTAAAAAAAGAAATTTGAACTAATTACAAACGACACGTTATATTTATTTATACCTACAATTTTGTACAGTACGCATGCGTATAACAAATCAATAACTTTTGAACTGACATAAATCAAATATAAAACCAAAAAAATGTATAAAAAAACAATATAAGTCATGTAAAAATTGTCGTTTTTAGTAATCAGTTATATGTACCTTGACGCTTCAACTGCATAATACGATGCTTTTGTTGGTTGCAATAGCCTGGCAACCTTTAAAATTAGGGCTAAAACAGGTGAAGATGCCACCCTGCCATGTATTAATATAACTCGCTAACCCGCGAGAAAGATAACCCCAGTAATTTTACACAGTTTGCGGTCACCAAAGTGCACAATTGATACCTTTATATGACTTTAATTAATGCATAAATTTAGTATGTAGCAATTAAGATATATTAAAGATTTTGCAATTAATGATTAATTGCGGCAAAAAATATATTGTCAAATACAATGTAAACATACTGCACCTTTTATATGCTATTTACCAATAAACCCAAGGGATCACCCGCCTAATCCAAAAGCTATATTGGTGGCGTTACAAAGTATAGTAAAGAAGTTTCTAAAGTTACTATAATATCCTACGGCATGGAATCTTTTTATAAGGAGTACACAATATTTAAAAGTTAATATTTTACAGAGAAAAGCAAAAAAAAACGTATTATTTACAAAGCCAAAATTTCGATTTTAGAGTATTTTGCATGTAGATTGTATAACATTCTTAGTATTTACATAATTGATATATCAGCAATAAAGATTTTTATAAAATAATAAGATTATCTTGTCTTGTGTTTGCAAAATGTTGTGATTATTGGCTGTTTTCATATAACCACGCTAAATTTTAGAGTTTTTCGTTTTCCAAATACTTTGTTTTGCAAATGTTTAAAAGTACAGCATACTAGGAATTAAGATGGCTAAAAATTTGTAAAATGCACAATTTTTTTGCTGCCTGGTTGCTAGGATTTCCGAACTTTCTGAGTTATGCAATATTCTTTTAATATTCGCAATTCTGATGGCAATAAAACCGAGTACTTATATTTACGCAGCGGTGGATTTTCCAATGCGTAACCAACACAGCAAAAATATAAAAAAAATACTAGAATTAATAATTAAATACAATTAACAGTAGATATAATGGTTATTAAGTAAATATGCAAAAACTCATTCCCTTTAATTGCAATTGATGCAAATATAGATGATTAAATGTTATCAAATGCGTAAAGATAGCACAAAAAATAGTGTAGTGCCTTGAAGCTATTTTTAATCTTGATATTACGTATTTAGTTTTAATATTTATTTGTAACGTAAATTCTAGTTCGAAGTAATGTGTGCATGCGGTATTAAGTGTTAGTTTTTAGATTTTTTGCATATTAACCAAAACAAAATTTCTGCCTTTTTTATTCAATTAATATTTTTAACATAAAAATGACAAATCACAAAAATTACAAAAGATGAACTTTTTCGAATTGCCATAAACGACACGCAACAAAAAATAAAACATAGGGCCATATCTGGCTTGTACTAGAGAACAAGAAGCTTATAAAAAAAACCTGGTTCAGGCTGTTAAATTGTAAAGAAATTATCTATTAAGTTGTAATCTAGATGTTGTTGTTGCCAAAAAAGTTACAGCTTTAGAAGCAGAACATCAAAACAAAAGGCTAGTCAGTTTCATAAAATGTGTCATCAAAACAAATTATATATTGCCCTGCCTTTATCTATTGTAAAACATGAAATTGCGCTTAATCACACGCAGTACGCGCCTGTAAATTACAAAACCGACAAAAAAAGTACTTAAGTAACGGTATTTCATTCGTAGAGCAATTTTCACAAGTACGAACAAAAAAATGTTTTTGCTTTAACGAACGACCTAAAAACAAGCACTTTTTGCGCAATATATGCGTTAAAGATGATTTAAGAGTAAAAAAGAAAACATGCTGCGCCAGGGGTATATGACGTATGATATTAAGTGCAACTAGACAGCGATGCATTACGCAACGACATGACCTGTCGATTTGTAACTTATGGGTAACAAGATGATAATATATCCTGTTTTATCAATGATAACCGTGCTACAAAAAAAGCACTAAAAACACCGCTAAAGTTATTAGTAGTTAGAATGACCATATCACACGTTTTTCCAGTACTTACAAATCTGTTAGTCAATTACTTGGAAGACCTTATTAAAAACAATATAATGCAGGAACTAAGCTCATCTTCACAAACCATCCAAAACTAAAGTCGCTAAATTTGTGCATACATAAAGTACGCTACGAACACGCTTATTGTGTTTGCTTTGATATCAGTCAGCGTTTTATAAAAGTAAATCATAAATAGATGCAATAGATCATGATTGCGCTCCGTTCCATACTAGTAAGTAATACTTTTTAGTTGCAGGGTGTTTTTAAAAGCATGTTTAAAATTACAAAGAAGTACTATATTTATGCAGGGCTAATATAACATTGTGAAACATAGGATTTAATTTTTGATAATATTTTTAAAAAGCAAAAGAAAAATAGCAAAAAGCATAGTTATTATAAACAATATAACTACAATCTTGTTTTTAAAAAAGCTTGGTTTAAAAGAACTACGATAAAACTAAGGAAAATATAGTGTAAAAAGCAGCAGGACTAGCATATGAAACACCAAGTGTTAGCACAGCAGCGGCAATAGTTAAGTCTAATTCAAATCATGCGCACCGGGTTGAGTACAAACGCAATTTTGCAAATAGAAATTTGAATATAATCCCTCCAACTTTATATATTAGAAATTTTTTTTATAGCAGCGAAAAAATATAAGACCGTCGAAGTCAGGTAACTGTATAAACGCAAAAGTGTTTACATGCCAAAAACAAAAATATGTTCAGTGGAATCTTGATATTTTTTAAAAGCGTTTACCTTATAAATAAACGATATAATAAACGCAAAAAAAATATGATGGAATAGATCATATAATAGAATAAGAAAAAATTGCTATGATTTTGTTGTATCTATTTCCTTTGTTACCATATACAATACGTTATAAAAATAGTTTTATAAAGATGTTTTTCTTCAGCATTGAAGCAGTTACTTGTGAATCAGTACATTGATTACCAAATGACAATAATTTGATAACAAGGCAAAACACAAAAAACTTGCTATTACCTGAAAAAGTATTCAAACCTATTAATATCGCAATTTGCGCTATTCTCACATTACGAAAACGACTAAAAATAAGTTAATCGTGTTTTTTTTTATGTTTTTTACAATAAAAGCAATTTAGTTAGCAAATAGTAGCATATTTGGCATTGTGCTAGCAAATTGCAAACAACCTTTAATGCATCAGTATTTTTGCATATATATACAGTAATCCTTATATTCTATTATTACAATTATTGTAAAAATTGCACAAACACGCAACACAATTATCAAATTGTGTGTACGCAAAAAATTAAATGCAATAATGTTACTTCATCCCTGATAGACGGTAATAAAATTTTTACATTCTGAAACTATAAAATTCTCGTAGTTCTGCATACTTGATCTATTATTTTTGAGGGTATTAGGCTTTTATACAAATGCTTGAAATACGCGCGAAAAAATTCGAAAAAATATTTATTTAACTTTTTTTTTTATTGTAAAAAATATATTATATTTTTTGTAGTATTACAGTATTTTAAACATAAATGCAATACACAACAAACAAAAATGAACCAAGATTTTATGCAGTTCTTGCCACGCAAATTATACCTGTGTTATTTTTATTATTTTTTGTGACAGTTCTGCTGACTTTTTAAAAACTTGGGGAAAATTCTACAATAAATATTTTAATATCAGTTTTTTATTTATACTATATTTACAAAGTTCAAAAATGCCATTTCAAAAAATAAAAAATAAGATTTTATACCACTATCTTTAATTTAATGCAAAAATTGTAATTAAATGATGCAGCATATTGTGTTCGCAATGTGTATAAAGGTCTATCACAGTACTCAGAGGCGGATCTAGGAATTCAAAGCCCCATAGAGCAATATTTTTATTTGCACATACCATCTAAAAAAATTTTTTCTTGTGTTGTATTGCATATTTAGATCATTTTGTGTATCCGGTTCTTTTGCATAAAACATGAATCGATTTATAGCAAAAACCTTTATTCTGATAGACATATGAGGCTGCAAAAAGCTTTAACAAAACAAGAAAAAGTTGTTGGAAAAAAATGCCAATACACAATGCATATTTTATTTCTCAGGACACCTATTTTTGCGCCCTTAAATGTGTTTTATATGCAAAAAAAACATCATAAACAAAATAAAAACAAAAAAACCAAGTTATTCACATATTTATTTTTATCGCCAAGACATAGATTGAAACTGGGGGGGGGAAATATCTTATAATAACCTGATGTTTAAAGACATTTTTTTTGAAAGCATTTTTCCAATGGTTGATGTTGTTATTTTACAATTTTAGGGTAAAGCATGTTATGTTTTGCTGGTGTTTTGTTGTTTTAATAACGACACGTGTTCTTTGGTGTGAATGCAATTAAAAATATTGAGTCCGTAAAACACTCAGTTTTAGTTGGTGATAACAAAAAACGCAAAATACCGTGTTTCAAACTATTTAAATGATAATAACTACCCAAATCCAAATATCAAATACTTAAGGGTAAAAATATCCAAATGGTTTTGTTACTGAGAAAGGCGGTAAGATACTACGGATATTTCGCCGCAAAAAAATGCCAGAATCAATTGCAAATATATTAACTATTATATTATTATACTGCACGAACATTTACGATGGCTTTAGTATACGCCAAAAATCTAACAAAGCCGATTATATCGTTTTAAATGGCAAACTACTGCATAACCCAAGAACTTGATAACAAACCTACCTTTGATCAACCGTAATATTTTAAATTACTTTGCGCAGCTGTATATAATATTGGTTTTTAGCATCTTTTAAAATGACTCATAAAAAGATGTAACAGAAAAAGAGGTCTGCATAAGCCCGGGCCAGGCCCGTTTTTAAATATTAACTTAAATCTACCCGACCCGGCATGGCCCGCACATACATAATTTTTTTTTGTATTGTAATTGATTTTTTAGTTGAATTTAACGAGAAAAACCTGTAAATTAGTAGTTGATTTACGCAAAAAACAAAAAAAAATATAGTTTTAGTCTGTTTACAGGTTTTGCATTTCGTGCAAGATATGATAGTTCAATTTAAAAGATAAAATACAAAAAAAAACTTTTTTTTTAAAGAAGATTTTTATACATTTAAATGAGCAAGCTATAAATAATTTAATATAAGCTATCATAGTTAAAAAAATTCGTTCGGCATATGTAGATTTAGAGGTAAAAAAATTATACTTAAACACGAAAACAACTTTAATTTTATCACATAAATTTAATAATTTAAAGATCGCACGCAAATTTTTAGAATATTTATGTATGTCAATACTTTTTGCATTTAACAACAAAAAATTTATGTTTTTCCAGATTTGTAAAACGCTTACTTATTTTTATAAATATAATATGTGTTAGAAAAATGTTTTTTTTACTGCATTTCTTGCAGTAGAATGTGTACTAATTTTCTATTAATATATGGCTTGAAAATAGCATACACATAGGGTTCTTAATATCCGGGTATTTTAGTATCCGGATTTTACAAAAAGTAATTTTTGCACTATCCGGGTATCCGGATACCCGGATAATGTAGCAGTTTTTTACAAATAATATTGCGGTGTCACTTAAACATAAAATTCCCACTTAAGGTAAACGAAAAATAAAAAACTGCATATCTGTAATCGTAAACAAAAAAACCATTTCATACAATAATCGTTAATTTTAAAGTATTGTAATATCTTTGCATTATGTATTTATCAAATTGTTTTGTTTTGTATTTATTTACAATAAAAAAAGACTGTCTGACACATAAGTTATCTTGCCAGATAAAGAGGATGCGTACAGTATAAAAAATTTTTTATATTGATTGGTGCAATATAAAGTCGCTATACCGTTTTTGCATTTAATAGTATTTTAAAACCCTTACTTTTTTGCTTTTTAAATGCTTATACGTAATTTGTAGGATGGTCTGCGTGTCATCTCACAAGCTTACCGGTGTATATTTTGTGCGTACGTGCAGCAGGTAACACACATTTAGACATTGTGACTAACATTACAAAACATTTTAAGTAAAATTTATATATAAAAATTACAAATAAAATTTTGCCGCACTGATCTAAATGTTGTACTATGTATGAAAAGCTTTCATACATTGGCCCTTGGAGCTTTCGACCTATTAAAAAAATGTAAAGTGATTATTTCTTTTTGTCTGTGCATTTATACACTTTTATTTTACAAAAGTTTTATATTCGATCTTTTTGTAATAATCTTATATAAAATAAAAAAAATCCGAATATTATTCGAGTATTATCCAAAAGCTAAAAATAACCAAAAAATCACGAATACTCGGGTACTCAGTATCCGGGTATCCGGTTTAAAGAACCCTACATACACATAACACTTTTTATCAAAGTTAAAAAAAAATTGTTTTTTTTTGTATATAAGAAGTTTTTCCTTTATTTTGATTTTATAATAAAACACTTTATCAATAAAATATAGAAAGCAGATATTTTTTAATATAAAGACGCATTAAAAAAGATTTTTACGCAACCAAAAAAAAGTATATGAAAAACATAAAATATAACGACATGTTTATAATATTGAGTTTAAACTATCCGGATTATAAGCGCAAAATGTCAAATCAGGCCTTGTGTAACAGTACGGAGTATATGTATATACATTAGCTTGCGCTTTAATGGCACAAATCGTACACATGACACAGAACTATGTGTAAAATCGTGTAATTTATATTTGGACCACACTGGCAATCAATACTGACAATACTTGCCATGTAAAATCGTTTCTTGTTACAATAATTAGCATACATGTAGTATTGACATATACGCTCACGTCTTTTGCGCCACTAATCAAAAGATTGCTTGTTATAAAAAAAAGTGTAATTGTAAAGTATCAGTATATTTGTTCTTCGACAGATTTCGTATTTTTATAATATTTAAACAACATTCGAAATGCGAAAACGGTTATTTGATGTCTTTCTTTTTTTTATATTTACCAACATTTTGTTTTTGTAAAAAAGACAGAAAACATATTACAAGCTGCATTTAATTTATCTCTACATACAGAAACTTTTGTTTTATACTTTTTTTAGAGGTACTCTTTTATTCTTTAACAGTTTTTACTTTATTTAATATTAAAAATTTAAATACGTTTTTTTAGTAAAAATATATGTTTTTTACAATTTCAAAAATTTTTTTTTTTGGTTAAATAGCAAAAAAAAACAAGCCAAAGTCTTATAAAATTTTTACTACCGGCCTAAACCCGGCCTGCGGGCAAGCCGGGTATTCCGGGGTAATGCAGACCTTTAATCAGAAGCAATACTAGAACGGCAAAAAGTGTAATAAAATATGATTTATATGTATATAATGTACTTTGTTAAAAAGTGATATTTCTTAGTTTGATTAATGCATTCTTACTATCAAATGCAGTTAGATATCTAATTTTTAAATTACTTATCGTTTTAAATTGTCATATTTTTTGTTTTATAGATTTATATGAACCATAAATTGGCATGCACAGACAGAGATATTATTTTATAACAAGTGGCAACAACACGGTCAAAAGTTAAAATGAGTGTATCAAAATTTTTTGTTTTTACACGATTGCAATATGTTATATCTAAAAACCTTTTAATATGTAAATTTTACTATTTCTATTAATTAAAAAAATAGTTGTAGGTATACTTTGTATGATTAATACTTACTTACGTGTAACCGTACAATTTTTTTTATATGCGGTGTTTTAAATTTTCCCGGAGCATGCGAGGAAGCTCATCCAGCGCCTCGAGCGCATATACAATGGATTGCTTTTGACAGTACTGTTATTAGCTATAGTTGTTAATACAAAAAACCATGAATTTTTTGCTAGAATTATAAATTATGGGTTCTAATATAGCAATCTTTATAGCTTTTTTTTCAGTAAAGTACAAATTTTTGATATCTGACTAGCTGAAAAACAGAAATAAAAGCTTATTGATAGGTTGTAATTTATCTTATATATATTGATCTGCAAAAGTTAATTTATTGTAATTTGTATAAAAATGTCAGATTTTGTGTTTTATAATAATTAAAAACAGTAACAATAAAAATTCTTTTATCAATCTAAGCTGTTATATGTTTTTAGTTTATGATGGTATGGTATGATTACATTTTCCTTTGTAAAAAAACAAGATATCAGCGGTGTAAAAGGCAATATTTATAGTATGCACAATTAACGTTTTTCATATATAATGTAAAAAAATTACATATTAATACAAGCGTTCTAATTATATTTCTTCTCTTTTGTTTTGCTTACACTCATATTTTTGAGCTACAATTGTCGTGTAGCATATTTTGGCAATACCCGAAGACAACGGCTACTAGTTAAATCGGATTTTTCGTACTATAAAAAACATCTGTTCGTTAAGCTCTAGGCATATATCATTTAAATTGTAAGAGCTATAGAATGCCTGGCAATATTTTTGTAATTTAGGTCTAATGGTCAAAAAATAGTATTTTATTTTACAAGATGCATCAAAAGTTTACATGCAAAACACCCAAAATTAATGCTTGACTTATCATCGTATGCACGATAATTCTCTGCATTTGTCGCGCACAATTATTCAAAAAAGCTGCATTTTTACATCACAAATTATGTTCGTTGCGAACCTGTAGTTTTCTGACTATTGTCTATCCTCGATAATAACGTATATCCGTTACGTGCAAAAATCGGTCTTTTTATACAAGGTTTGCAATAAATTCACTATGTGAGAGGTACGTTTACAAAAATTGTATGCAATATAAAGTTCTTTTTAAAATGGCATAGATAATGTAAATACCGTTCAATGGCGTACCCAGAGGGGGCGTAGGGGAGGGGTGTACCCCCCTTCAGAAAATTTTCCACGCCTGAATTTAAGGGGGGGTCTTTTTTTTGTGCAGAGTTTTTTGACATTTTATAGATCCAAATAAAAAAATTAAAACTGAAATTTTTTCAAAAAAAAATTGTAAACTTAAAAACATCGAAAAACAAGGTTTTCAAGCGTAACTTCTAAAGAACACTGACTACCTCCGGGCTCAAAAATTCCTGGGTACGCCAATGATGCCGTTGTATATGGTATTTTGTTTTTTTCATAATTAAAAATATATAAAAAAACCACAAAAAGTTATCTATTGATAGAAAAAAATTATGTATCAAAGTATCTGTGCAAATATTATCGAATGCTACCACCATGTTAAAAAATACTATACTACTGTTATATTTTAGCATGTTAATATAAAAATCATACCTTCCTTAAAATCAATTTTTTTCGGTGGAAAAAAAACTACCACTTTGCAGCAGACACCAATTTTAATTAATCAAAATACAATTTCGTTCGTATATAACGGACAATACGTTCTATTCAGAAATACCGGAAAAACGGTATACTTGAATATAACGTACTGTACGTTTTTATGAGGGAATATTTTTGTGAGTTTTCTACTGGTTAGTTTACACTGGTTAAACTCCCCAGTTTATCTTTTTATCTTGAAAAGTCTTTACAGTTATCAGCATGACTTATTTCTTATATGAAATTTACGTAGTAAAAAATTGTTATTCCATCATTCAATTGACTGTTTGGTGAAAGCCTATCTTAATATCAAGTACTCCAAATATATACAATTTTGTAAAAACGGGGTCTAGTATTTTTTTACTTCTTTTTTGACTTATCATTTTTGAATACACTGCTTTCTTCTACAGAGTAAAGTAAAATCTCTTTTAAATACAAATTCGGCTAAAAAAAATGCCACAGCTACCATAAAGCCAAGAAATGCACTAAGTTGCAGGTTTCAACACTATAGTTTACAGCGGCAGCCTTTATTCAGGTATTTAGTACAGAGTTCTTAACAGAAATATAAAATTTAACTGTAAAAAAAAATTGATGGATATTGGTGCTAATTCACAGTACAGTAATGCAATAAAATTTTGCGAGATCCGTATATTTTGCAACTTAACTGTGTTTTTGTTACATAATGGTTCTTGGGTCAAAATTGCAATCAACTTAAAAAAAAACAAGGTAACCCATGAATAATAAGTCCTTTTATAATCACAAGTAATCTTGCAATGAACGGCTCGTAACTTACGGACCTTTTGAGTACAAGTTGTTTGCATTGAAAACGATATTTTTTTATCTATAGGCGTTGCTGCAAATTTTTTTTTTATATGCGTGTTAATTGGATACAGTTTTTACTATAAGTTTTTGCAGTCGCAAAAAAAATATGAAAAACAAGACTCTAAACACTACTGGTGTTGTCTACGCAGAAGTGCAGTGTTGTACCTAGTATCATGGACATTTGTAAAATTGTATCTTTTACAAAAAAAAAAACGTATATACATAGAGGCTACATTTTTGAGCAAAAAAACTTATGCTGATATGTTGACAGCGGTATAGCAAGCTGCATGCAAATTAGTTGGTGAGATGGGCTCATCTATCTTTATAGGCAAAAATGATGCTAACAAAAAATATTTTTACCTTTGCAGATACACCTCATAAAATGCAAGCAAATAATACTTGAAATTAGTCTATAAAACAACAGGTTAGTTAACAAAAGTCGCAGCTAAACTAATAAAATGGTAATATTTTGTTACCGTCATTTACAGAAGTATATTGCTCTGTAGTACGAAGATAAAAGGTTTGTTCGGCCAATTTTCATGTGGTTTACCCTAGAAAACTACTAAGTTCGACAGCACAGATAAATCTGTAAAAGACGCAATGCAGTTGTAAATAAATGTGAAATAACCTTTGCACACAATATGCAGATTCAAAATTTATGTGCTTTATCTTTTTGTAGCCTGTTCGATTTACGCTGAGTCTTTCAACAGTGCAATGAAGAATAAAATATTTGCGATTGTTTGCTTTTGACACAGATACTTTAAAAAAAGATTATGATTGTTTTGTAGGATGCAAATATCCGATACATTTGAGGTGATATATAGAGCAAAAGCAATAGTTACTGCCAAAACAGGGTCTCAAAGTTTGACAAAAGACATACTTGCAAGCAAACAACTTTCTAATGTAGCGGATGAATATTTATAAGCCGATTATATTTTGCACGCGTACGTGTATGTTTAGACAATATGTAAAGTTTCTTTGTTTACATCAATCTACTATAAAAATTCGAGTTATAAAATACATATCACTTTTCAAAAAATTACTACATATTTACACATACGTTTTTGCATGTATAAACGTTATCATCGCATCTCTTGTAAGAGGACTATGCATTGGTTATTTTCAGCCTTGAAATATAAAACACAAAAAGAGATCTAAGAAAAGTAGTAACAACACACTCAAGTAAGAAAATTCTAAATTAAACAACATAAAGTACACAAAATTCAAGTATAAACATCCATACTTTTTATTACTAATACCTTACAGTATTTAATTGTTGTTCGTGTTTTGAACCTAATAATTGTTTTGATTCAGTTTGTCGTTAAGCATTTTACGACGCTTGATCCAGTAGAATTTTGCCTTTACTTTGCTGTTTTTATCTTGGATATTTTCTTTGTTTCGTCAATTCATTTTTTTACGCATAATCATTACTTATTGTTCATTCTCATAAGTTAAAGTGTGCTATTTTTTTAGTCGTTTTATCCTTTGCATCTGTAAGGTTCTTTAAATTATTTTATTATAGATTCTCTGACGCTTTTATACTATTTAGGGTTTAGATAGTACTTGAAATCACACTTGCAGTTCTAAATCTATCTTTTTTATAACATTCTAATAATATCGTATATACACAAGCAAGTTACCAAATTCTTGGTTGCATTGTTTTAGAAATATATTTTGTTCATGTTTTGCTTGTGATAAAATAATTTATATTTCAATGCAAAATTGCTACATAATGCAAACGTACTTTTTTACCAATAATAAAACTTGGTACTTTGCAAAGCATCGGGGCTACTCATTTGTTAAAAAAATAGGCAAATGGCACTTACTCGCACCATCAAAAGATTTTGCAGTTTTAGTATTGCAATTCTGTAGTTTATTCAGAGATTTTTATTTTACAAAAATGTGTACCAAGCATTTTTTCTGCTGACCTTTGTACCAAAAAATAGATGAATGGCAAACACTTACATATATTTAAAAAGTAATTATTTTTGTGATGATGTATAATCAAACTGATATAAATGCAATGATTTCGCGTTTTTGTAAATTTTAGACACCTTCGAATGCAAAAGTACAAAATCTACATACACACGTTACCTATATAAATGTGTCACATACTAGTAAAAAAGTCAAGTTACTAGCTATCTCCTCACACAAATAGTTTTTATGATTACCGTTTGCTAAGCAGTCATTTATACATAATAACAAGATTATTACAAATCGATTCCTCTGCCTATTTATTTTTTGTACCATAAAAAACGACTAATAAATAGTTTATAGCTCAACCTAGTCTACTTTGATTAATTTACACTTTTTACATAGAAAAATTTTTTAAACGATTAAAAATCCACCCCAAAAATGGTAAAAAAAAAAAAACCTCGGAAGTTTTTCGTATAACAGATCCTACAGGGTAAAAAATGATCCAATATATAAATAGTTTTGCCTAGTAAACGCAATAATTTACAAGTGGATTTTTTTTTGCGTTGGCTGCTTTTGACAGAAGAAAAATGAACAATCGTCCACTTTGCTCAATATAAAAAAAGACACCTACTGCAATGGTAGGTTAAGATACCTGCTTAACTACCATTTACGACAAGAAAAATTCTTTTTATTGGTTTTTGTAGTGGTAGTGCAAAACAAAAAATCGGCAAATTATTTTTGAGTGAAAAGGTAAATGCAACAATAGCAGAAACGTATACGTTTGAAAACTAAACATTTAGATCTGCAGAAAAAAAGCCTTACGTTAAACTCTTATTAGGTTTATATTTACAGAATGTATGCTGCAAGACGTCTATACGCACGTAACTGGTACCAATGTGTTTTTTCATTACTTAAAAAAGCAAGTTTTTCTCTCAAAACAAATGCACGTATAATAAAAAAAAACTGGTTTAGTATAAAAAAATAGGGTAATTGCCGCAAAGATCAAAATAGGATTAAAAAAACATAGTTAAGAAAATCAAAATTACGAGGAATTTTTTCGCCAGGTTCTGCTTGTATTATTCATAGTACTCTATCTAGCATATAAAAGCTGTTACAAAAAAAAAATTGAGTTATTAGGTTCAATACAATGTTTACTCAAAATAACTACATTTAGCTTCAAAAAAAGTAAATGTTTTTAGCTGCTTTCTATTGTAACTTTGTCTACAATTTATTGAGCTAATTATGGAGCTGTACTGTGTTTACTTCTATGCTGACATTTATTTTTTATCTATAGAACAAATGTATTTTTTACCTTGGAACGCAAAAAACGTGTATTAAATCGATGATTAATGTTATTTTAAGTAATTTTATACCCTTGTTATGGCCTAAAAAAATGACGTCAATGTTTTTACAGCTGGCCGTGACTAGATTTAGTTAATCTTGCTGCTGTTGTTGTTCGAATAGAAAGACAAATGGCAAAAATATAATAACTATTATATGACGAGAGCACATACCGTTTTAAATATACTTGACATTAGATTTAATCACATCTTTAATTCAGGGGAAATACTTATGAATATCTTTCGAATGTTTTTTGCCCGCTGAACTAGCAATATATCTAAAGTTTTTCCAGCTGATTTATTTTTTTTGGTATTTACTGCCAAAAAAATTTACTTAAGAGACATGGAGGTAGGTTCAGTTGGTCGTAGACTACGAGTTCTCGCACTTATGTTTTTGCACACCTCATTAGGGGGGCGATTTTGCCTATAGGGACAAAAAGAAAACTTATGGTAGTACACTCGCCAATAAAAAAATACATCAATCATGCCGGCAAATGTCAAGGAAAACAGAAAAGTATATAATCATTTGCATCACTATAAATATACATTGGTTATCGTACGGGTCGAGGTTATGGTAAGGGTTAAGTACAAACGAAAAACAAAAAACCGAAAGTTGGAATCGTCAATTAAAAAAAACAAATTGTGATGTGAACCCGGTTACGTCAAGCATTTGTGAATATGTCCTAAAAACAGTGTTTTTTGTTATAGTTTTACAGAAATGCCCGAAAAATCATTCTAGGCGAGTTTAGCTTTTTCTCTTTTTAGGTCAAATATGCTAGTTTAGTCGCAGCCCCTCATTGGGTAGCAAATAAGTTGTATGCGCTTACCCTACATAAAAAAGAGGCCAACATGTATAATTCTTTATTTATCGATTCTCGATTTTACCTGGGTAAAAAATCAAAATTTGTGTTGTGTTTGCAGTTTCACTTGCAAAAGAAAAACGCCGGCACAGCAATCATATTGTAAGTTAAAGCAAAAAACAAGAAAATACAATTCACAGCTTAAATTTTTGGTAAAAACTGTTCATATAATTTTCTTTCGTTTTGATGATGATTGCACTGTTTTTTTCTCTTAATACTAAAATGCTTTAATACTTTGAATTTGTGCTATACATAATTCACATACAGTAAGAACACGCCTTTATTTTTTAGACATTCTCTAATCCATAAAAGCTATTTGCTCAAAGTTTCACTACGTTTGCTTTTGCCATATATATACATTATATTGTAGTTGCTTATGTACAAAATAGTTTTGCTAGACAAGTTCTTCATAAATGTTGCAATATTTTGCAGTATTCTCATGTATATTTTTAGTATAAAAATTTTACGTAATAGTCAATAAAAAGATTTTTACTTTTTCTGCTCTAATTTATTTTAGCGTACATATCCTATGAACTGACGTATACAAAGAGATATACAAACAAATTTATTGTGCTTTATTTTTCCTTTTTGATATAATTAGACTATTTGCGCAAATATAGTATAGTAAAAAGAAATTTATCAATATTAAAGTGTTTGTATAAGGCGCAACATAACCTAGCAGCTTGCACGGTTGTATATAGTGAAAAACTATTACAGAATTTACAATAGAATTTTGTTTTACACGTGAAAACGTCAATATAACAAAAATTTTGAATATGTCTATGTATTTATCTGCTGTATCGCACTGAAATTTTACAAATTAACAGTGTCATTTACACAACCAAAAAAAAATAAAATATGTATTGTATATTTATGTAAACGCAGTATATGCAACATTCTTTTTTGTAAAAAGAACTAATAAAACAGGAAACCAGATTACAACATCGCGTAATGTAGATATATGTTAGGTCAACAATTTTTGTACAGTAACAACAGATTTTCTGCACACATCATAGAAAAATAAAGCTAAGTGTATTTGTTCAAAGAAAAATGCTGTTTTCATAAACTAATAGACTTTTACGAGATTGCGTTTTTTCCGAATATGGGATTACAGCAAGTATGGATTAAAACCAAAAAGTATATTTAGATTGTTTTTTTTTGTATGCCAGTTACACGATTAAGTCATTTTTTTTATATTGATAAACAATTTACTGTAGATGGTAAGCTTAATCAGCCGGCGTCAAGTATCATTTTTTGCTTGTTTTTTTGAATTGTACAACAATGACGATCTCGTCTGACAATCTCACTTTACAATATGACGTAACATAACAGTGTAAATATCATTTTAACAGAAATAAGATAATTTTAAAAACAATTTTAGCATATAAAGAATTATTTTTACATTCCCCATTTTTTGCAAAATAATTCATAACGCTCACTGATGGGTTTAAAATAGTATTGCAAGCCATTTTGTCCCATACAAAAAAGTACCAAAACATCATGACAGTCGCCTCTTTTCCTAAACCAAAAACTACAAAATGCGTGTTAAAAAATATGTTTTTTGTGGCGAGGTGTTGTTTTTTTAAGCTACAGCGCATTTTATAATGGTAAAGGGTGTTTTAAAAAAATAATAGATATAATATATAGATAGAAAATTATCAGTTTTATAGACAAAAGGGTTCTTTTACCGGTTAGTAATGCAGTATAGCGTCTAGATCGTTGCGTAAACTAATACCCGGGTACCCGACGTTTTGCTTAAGGGTTTTTTTAGGTTTAGAAATATATAAAGGCATAGTACTACCTACAAATATTATAAACAGATACTTGAACTTTGCGTACAGGCTGACATGGATTTAGAAAAAAGGGTTACGGTTCTTTTAACTGATTTACAACTACGTTGATAATAGTGCCTTGTCTTAGTTCGAAAGCTTAAAAGTCTAAATTAAACTTTTTAAGAACCATCAACTGACATTACTTGCAATAAGCCGACATTTTGTGTGTAAAATGTGACTTTGCAAGTATTTTTTAAGTAAAAGTATACGGTATAAAACATCAAAATGCAAAAAGCAAAATTTAATTGCATTGGGAACTCGTTTGGAGACAAAGCAAAGAGATGTTGAGGGTTATACATTTACAATGCAAAAAAAAAAAAAAAAAAAAAAAAAAAAAAATTTTTTGGCGCTATGTAATATATTTTCTTGTTTGCACATCATAGTCAAAATTAGTTATAATACTAATAATGTTTTATCGAGTCATACAATATAAGAATCTGTTGAATCATTAATTTTTCTTTCAAGGTAAAAAAGTAAACTAAATTTACTAGTAGTTGCATCTACAAACCTTATTTTTTTATATATTCCATACTGATTTAGATGCGTTTCTTGTGTTGTTTTTTTTTCTTTTGCATGTATGCGGCAGACGAATTTGCGTAACTTGCTATCCGTTGCGTAAGTTTTTTGTTTGTTGTAAATGCAAATTTATCTTAGGCTCTTGTAAGTTATAATACAAAAAAAAAATCAAAATACTAATATGATTATATTTTACTACAAAAAGCTTATCTGAAGGCGAAGAAATATAAACACCTATAAAAATGTCTAAAATGTATATTGTAATCCTTTAATATAATCGTTCATGTTTAAATTTTAACACAAACTGTGAACGTACTTAAAACTAGGTTACACTTAACCATCGGTACGAAAAAATTAATAAAACGGTCAATATATTTATATTGTCAATATAAATATATTACTTTTTCAAAATAAAAATATTTATTGTTAATATAAATATATTAATTGTCAGTATTGTGCATTTTTGTATATTCACAATATATTTATATTGAAAAAAAAATAACTAATGCAGTTTATTACTTTTTTCAAATATTTGTATTGAATACAATGTACATAGACAAACAATGATTATTAGAAATTAGGTAAACACATTCTTTTCTCATACTGTAAACGGCAACTAGTAATGTGATTTTGAGACAAGACGAAAAGCGCATTTCAATACTACATAATATTCTAATTTAATTTTTCATATATTGAACCAAGCACAAAATAGATTTCTAGTTATGTTTTACAGGAAATTTAACCGGGAATCTGCACGAAATCTACTTGTACTAACTTGTAAAAGATAAAAAAAAAACTTTACAGTTGTTTGAACATAATAGCTACTAATCTTACACAATAATTTGTGGATAAAACTTTAACGCCGAAAAATACAAAACTTTATCCAATTTGAAATCAATTTACTAAAAAAACATGAGAAAAATAAGATTGTCTATTGACGAATGTATCAAAGTAATATGGTATTTAATTTGTATTATTTTGCATAAATGGAGAATGAGGGAGATACATTATCTGGGGTTATTTGCACAAAACACAAAACAGAAAACAAAAATGTTTCTTTCCACTGCTACCTTTACTAATATAATAAGTTTTTGTACCGTTAGGTATAACATGTATAATAATTGCATACGTTAAATACAAGAGAAAGTCGACAAAACAAAATGTTCATAATTAGCGATAATTTTTACCTGAACAAATTCATAGCAAATAATCTAATGGGAAAATGCATGACCGTTAAAACCACATATACAACCTTGATAATCAAAAATTATACGATTAATAGATTTAAAGTCATAATTAACAGAGTAAGAGCACTTACGGTCCAATACAAAATACGTAAATGTGCATTGTTAGTAAATTTTAGACGCTTTAGTTGCTATAAAGGTACATATCACACGTTAGAGTATAATTTCATACAAGTAAAATGATATCTTGAGCTTTTAGACTTTTTTTTTTGATTTGGATAATCCTGAGCGTTTCATATTATGCTAACAAATAGTAAAATAGAACATTTGATTCACAGATTTTAATACTGCAAGTCGCTTAAATTGTTTTTAAGGGCTTTAATAAATATAATGGTATTTGATTACTGCACAAATGATATTGCTTATAACGTTATAAGAAAATCCGTCTCACCAAGTCACATCTAGCAGAAAATGTAGATATATTAGAACTTTGCATATTTGAAGCCGCCATAGTAAAAACGTATGACAGGAGATAAATTTGAAATGCTAACGACG
Source organism: Agrenia bidenticulata (assembly GCA_034694785.1). NCBI lineage: Eukaryota > Metazoa > Arthropoda > Collembola > Entomobryomorpha > Isotomidae > Agrenia > Agrenia bidenticulata. The sequence goes on along the minus strand of JAQFYM010001765.1, from coordinate 5,411 downwards.
GCATAAGATGCGTGCCTGATGCTCAAGAAAGAGATTGTGAATACGAGTGACAGTTTAGTAACCTATGATCGAATTACAGCAAAAAATACAGCTAGCAAAAAAGAGTTCAAGTATTGGCACGGATGCACAAAAAACAACTTTAAAATCCACAAAGTTTACTCGATTAGATAAATAGAACAAGCAACATCTGTACACTGTTTTTTGCATAGCTGGATTAAAAAAAAACCCGTAAAGATCATCGATAAATGATTATAACTATACCATGCTACCTTGCTGTCAATACAATTGAAATTCATGGGCAATCAAAACGGTAGAAAAAATGCAAGCTGAAAATAAATATAGAATACTACTTACCAGACACGGCTCTTTAAGTCTTATTATTGGTATGCAATCCAGTTTTTCACAATGCCATCTTGTAAAATGGCCATTGCTTTACTTGTTCTTTTAAAATATGCCACAATGTAACAAAATAGATCACAATCTAATTTATTAATAAATATATTATGAAAGTGTTTTATCCATCAGCAAACGATTGCAAAAGCACTAAGAACCTTAAATTTGTAGAACAGACCCCAAACTTACACGGAAATTACGTTATGGGCTACAGACAAAATTCCTTCTATTATACTTTGTATTTTTGTGCTACAATTTGTGTACCAATTACAACAATAAAACAAAACCAAAAATGCATTATAGGATAAATAAAATTTATTTATCTATAATTATTACTATATATTTTTTTCTTTTTTTTAAAAAAATAAAAAAATAAAAAATACAATATTTCTAATGTCCGCACTAGAAGAGAACTACAGGGTAAAAAATGTGCGTAAACAAATTGCACTTGTAACAAAATTTTTTATCATTTTTTTCTTCACAAATATGCCAATAAAAAAAATTAATGTAACATTAATAAATTTAAATATCATATTTATTTACTTCTGTAGGTCGAAGTTACGGAATCTCGTAACTATTAAAAATACGTTAAGTATTAGCTTTGAAAATGCTTGGTTACTTACATGATTATATACAACAAGCCTTGTATCTACTTTTATTCATAAGATTTTGCCAGATTTATACATTAGAAAATTATTGTATGCAGCGCCAACCTAGTCACAATGTTCGTATTAGTCAAAAGCTTGATATTACACATCCGCATTCTCTTTTGGCCCTACTTTTATGTTACGAAATCTTACGCTGGGGTAACTATCAATATACCGTAAATATACACGCCCTTTACTTATCAAAAATTTGTACTTTATACGTTTTTTTTTTTTATTATACAAAAAAATCACAAAATCGAAAAAAGCTTACTATATCAAAAATGGTCATACTAATATAAGGGGTTTTTTTGACATTTATTATAAATAGATACGGTAAGGTAAGCGAAAGGCGAAAGACACATACAAAAGAAATTTTCGGTTATTAACCTTGCTTTCAGTGCTGTCATTTTGCTCGTTTTACTGCACAGAAAATGAATGTTATACGTGCGAAAATAACAATAGTGCGTATACATAATAAACATTTATGAAACTTAACCCTTTAAAAAGTTTTGACACATATATGTGTCACTTTTTTTTTTTGGCCATGACACATATATGTGTCAAACTAAATAAAGAGGTGACACATATATGTGTCATGGAAGTTTATAATATTGCGCTGTGTCGATTTACACAATAAATTTAAACAATATACAATAATTATTTTAGAAAACTTCAATTTTTTTCAAACTTTAATATTTTAAAATTTACCCCTAACTTTCTTAAGGGTTAAATTAAAAAGAACATGTACATCTATACAGTAAAAGTACAAAAATAAAGATGTATTTAAAATTGTAGTAAAAAAAAATATAAACAAGAACCTGCTGCATATACAAACTAACTTTTAGACACAAAAATTCAACTAGTACAAAAGTTGGACATCATAAAATGTACTAAGTATTAATTAGCGTTGACTTTACAAATTACTATTTTGTCACAATACTCGGGTACCCAAAAATTACTCGTGGTATAAATTTTTGCTAAAAATCTGACAAAAAAAAACCGGGTAAGAAGCTCCTGATATTCGTACATGCTTTTTTATAACGAATATAGTCGTCAATGCTTTGTACCATGAAAACCCAATGACGACCGAGGTCTTCCTGAACTCACATAAGTTTTTATAAAAAAAAATTGTGTTTTTACAAAATATAATACAAATTATAACAATTTTTTAGTTATAAAAAGTATAGTTAAAACTAAATTGCATTTGATAGTAATAAATTTTATTTGAACGAAAAAATCAAGTTTAAAAATCTTTAATAAAAAAAATCAGTTTTCGAATAATAATATTTTACTTTTATTCTGAGAAAATTTCTTTAACTGACAAAAAAATACGATTATAAAAAACGAGATTCCCTTCAAAAATATTTTTAAAAGTAAAATTTTTATTTTTTTAAAATAAAAAATATTCTTTCACTTTTGTATTTATGTCATAAAAAAAACATTATAAAAAACTAATATTAAGTGTCTGCAAACAAGAAAACAAAAAAAGAATACCGTAATAACAAATATTGCAAATGCGACGTTTGCAATAATTTTAAAAGTAAAATAAACGCTTTGTACGTTTTTATAAATGTATTATATATAAAAGGCATTGTTTTGTATTTTTTATGAATCAACTGTTATATATTTTAATTTAAATATTTTTTTATGAAAAAAAATTAAATGTGTAAGGTAAATTAAACTTACTTAATTTTACAACCATTTTTACTTTTATACAAAAAAAAAAGGTTTTGAATATTATTTGACTTCATTTAATATGCAAATATCAATCATGTAGGATCTAAAAAAAAACTATAGCCACCACCTTTTGCCAGTTATTATACAGTTGTAATACGTGATACTAGTTTATACAAGTGTCGAAACTATACAAGTTAAGGCTAACATCCTTATCAAAACTTATATAAAATATGGGTAATTTATATTAAGCAACTGTTCACAAAGCGCGTTGAAAGCGACTTGCTACTTTAAACCGTTTACTTTACTGCTTCGTAGTTAGGGCTTGGATTTTCTTGATAATATAAGATAATACGAAGCTCTGTATTTTTTACGAGTTATACATTTTGCAACATGGAATTTAAAAATAAAAAGTCTAGTTTTCAGTGATTTTTCACCAATGCAAATAATTACGGCCTAAATTAACACTTTGTTTTCTTTTAAAAATGACAAAATCCCTGAAAAACATTAAAAATACAGTCATCAAATATTTAAAAAAAATTGCTGAACTGGAAAATTACTTAAATAAAAATTATACAATAGATATCTTTATGTTTTTTTACTTTTTTAGACAGCAAAAAAAAATCTTGCATTTAGCTGCAAAATATATTTACCCTACTCGTAGTATAGACAAAGTAAATCGACATAGTCGTTTCGTGTGAAACAAAATCAAATTGCTTGATTTTTATGCATAAGTCATATTTACGTGCTGACAACAAAAAAACATTTTGCTATATTTGCCACTATTACTATACTTGAACTGCAATTTATGCTATAAAGGTTTTTGTTTAGTTCAAAAACTAGGTATAAAAAAATGCTTTATGTTTTATGTTTTTTGTTAAGTATTTAGAGCTGAGCCTGACACGGATTTGTTAATGCGTTTGGCCAGGATTATCCGGTCATACCCGGTCACTTGTTCGTACTGGACATTTATGTGTTTTGTATTGATTTGTTGGGTCCGGTTGAAAAATCAGCCCCGGGTTTTTGTTTTATTAAAATTTAGTTTTATTTTACAGTGAATAGTGTAACCGCTTTTGTATAAATTAACAACAAAAATATGTCATTATAAAACTAGTGCTATGTGCAAAAACATATGGAACAAAAAAATTGTCTGCAAACATATAAAAAGCGTTTTTTTGATCTTGTATGACATCATGATAGAAATATTTTTAAAAAACGAACGCCAAGAAATGCTTTTAGTATTAATACTTGCATTTTAAGCATTTTGCGTACTGCTTTTTTTTTGCTGTTACATTTTACTTATGGTAGTAGCAAACTTGGTCATGCTGTTTTTTGCTGTTGTTTATCAACAAAGGCACCCTTATTTGCTTTTATGAATGCCTAAAATATACAACCTACATGAATAGTCAGTTGCCCGGCAATTACACCGTAAATTTTACAACACAGCCGTAATAATAGTCGTAATTTTTTATTCGTTCTACATACTAGGGCATCAAAAAAATATCAAAACACAAATACAAATGTATGGGACAAACCTTAAACAAGTGTTATGTTAGTTACCTAAAGATGATGTCGAAAAAATCAGTTTATTCGAATTAAGTTTCTTCTAGACAACTAATTTGACAAAAAAATATTGATAACTAGTTTTGCGACACAACCATTATTGTGTAAGTGGCAGACAGCAGCGGCAAAACACCTTTTTTACAGTAGGAAACTTTTGATCTTTTTTTATAACCACCGAACGAATACAGCTTTGTTTTTTTGTACTATTCAAGACTGATATGCAAACATGTAGGCAAAAATTGCAATTTTGTTAGCCTACGGCAGGGTTCCACAAAATTTTATATTATGAAAACCTCTAACTTTACATACAAGTGACATGGAACTATCCGAAAAAAGCACAAAAAAAAACAAATTTCCGTATATAAAATGTTTAATTAGATTTTACTAGATGTATTCTGAGTGTTTCTTCAACGTAGGTTAGATTGATTATAGACACTTGACTTATATTTGTTTAGCTTTAGACATGAAGACTTACATGCATATAATATTCAAACTGAATAGTTATGATAAATGGTTTTTTACATAGAAAAGAATATTCCATATTTTGGTTTATCCAGAACTCCTCAACAACTCAAAATTAGGAAAATGATAAAAAAACTGCAATTTTTGTTGATTTATAACGTGTCTTTCGCATTTATAGGATATAAAGCTGCTGTTGACAGATATTTTACAGCAAAAACGGCATAAGTAATAAGTGGGAAGTGGGTAGTGGGCAGGGTTGCTAGATCTGGTGATAAGTACACCAGATTTTATTTTTCTGGTGTTATTTAAAGTCTAAAATTGCTGGTGATAACCATATGGTGATTTTCCATTTTTCTGGTGTTTTTGTGAAACAATATAAAAAGTGAAATAATTATAATTGAAAGCAGATTATTACGCATTTTATAATAAATAACGAATGATATAACTATTTTCTTGTAGATATTGGTATTATACAATAATTGTATAAATTGTCAAGATAATTGTGCAAAAAAAACAAAAACTACTTATTTATATGCAATTAACTTACTTTCAATCTTTTTATATGTGACATATAAAAAGAATATACAGGAATATTTTACAACTTCAAATGCGTTAAATCATGAATACAAATAAAAGAAAAATTTGTATAACAAAAAAATACAAATTTTGTTA
>JAQFYM010001764.1:0-29390 GCA_034694785.1 Agrenia bidenticulata | reverse complement strand
ACCACGACTAAATGCATACTTGGTGAATTTTTAGCGCAGGCTGTTGCCTAGCACTTTATTTTTACTTCACCTAAGAAAAATTAGTACTTAAAATTACCTCAAAGTCTACCTATTCCACCCGACCTTGTCTTGAAGTAGGAAAGGTTAATCTTAACACGTTTTCGCAGATCAAAAATAAAAATTATATCGCAAGTTTATCTACAACTAATAAACCTGGTTGCTACCGATCCTATCTTGAAATTTCCATATTTTCAATCCACGCTGATTATGAATTGTCATGAGACATACAGACATGATCATAGAATTAGATACTGTATATATTACACAGTCATGATAAATGTAAACATGAAGGGATAGGCAAGGGAACAGCAGTAAACATTTTCGATTCCTCCCGCACTCCATATTTTTCGAACCATTTAAAAATCCTCCGAAAGTCAGAAGTCGGGTTCCTGAGTTAAATTCACTAAATTAAATTCCGATTCATTTTCAGCTTGACTTGCTAAAATCTTATTAATGGCATAGATTTTCGACTTTTCGACTCGTATTTTAGTTTTATTCCCTGCCCACTGCAAAATCTACTTACCATTTCAAGTACCTTAAAATCGTTAAAAGGGCAAGGGCTATTCTAAATCGTCATCAAGTCAAGACATATAAGACATCAAAGTCAAAGTTTGTGGGAACTTACAATACAACGAACAACACGATTCAATTGCCAATTTATTTACGCATGTCAGAAACTGATATAGATGTGAAATTGAGTTAGTTTCAAAATAAAATATCTTAAACTTTTAAAAGACCTATTAAAAATCGATATTTCATTACCTTGAACTTTTTTGAGCTTTCAGGGAAAAAATCTCTCTGCCTTCGGTTTCCTTTGACAGATTCCCGTGGTTTACGAAGACACAAGTTTCTTAGCAGTATTAGTAGTATACAGATAAGAGTTCTGAATTACTATTAATCAACAAGGGTCCAAGTCCAAACACACAAGATCTTTCGACATTATTTTTATCGGCCAAAACAGAAAACTGTTTTAAATCTTCATGTAGCTTCGACGCAGGCTATAAAATGTCTCATCCGCCTACGGCCCCCACGTCCAGCTCTATTCGTCAAGTTTGTCATCCACCCCACATACGGCACATTACGGAGTTTACTTTTATTTCCCTATTTACTTTCACCGACTCAGGAGTTGAGGATGAAAACAATTAACAAGAACACGATTGTATACAATGTCCAATGTATGCTAATTCATAATTAGAATGCTCGTGGAGTAAATCGTTTAATCCAATATTGAATATGTACTTGCAGCTCGTTGCCACTGGTCGGACCAAAGGGACGAGGAGCTGATGGAGCATGTAAATGTAACGATGTTATTACAACCTTCTACACGAATGATTTGAAACACTGCGAGCAGGAAATATTTAACTTTAACTAGGAATCAGTCATTGAGCTATGTGTGCTTGGAATCAAAAGAATTAAAATTAAATTGTCATCTTGTAATCATGTAAACTCATCGATGGATGATTAATGAAGTCGGATATTGTTGGATATATTCGAAAGTCTTCTATTCTTCAAGTAACTCCTTTTTGGGCCTTCGTTAGTCTCTGGTTTCTGGTCGTTGTAATTTATTTTCCTCGATAATTTGTCTGCTAGCTTGAAGATGGAGAAGTTATCTGATGATATACCAATTAGCAATACGTGAGAACCAAAGCAACAATAATAACCCATCACCAATGCACAATTTTGATAGACCAATTTAATGATTCACTGCGTAGGGTACACACTGGTCCCTGGTAAACTTCAGTCAATAATTTCAAAATTCAAACAACGTTATTTCAAAGTGAAAGCTGAAAGCACCCCATCGAATACTTGAACTCGTTCAGTCCACGATTACAAACATATGAAGAATCCCACCCGCCCGGCTATTGAATTGATAACTTCTCTTGAGTTGATCTTCTTATTCTTCTTGATCTTCGAAATCCGAATTTATATGCTTGATTTATAAACCTATCACAATGTTCTAAATCCCACTAAATTCCAACAAGATTCCGAACAATAATACTGCAAAATCTTTTGAACTTTCCACACAACACAATCTAGATCTACGCAACATCAGCAATATTATGTATTCGCAATAATACACACTGACCACCACTGAACAAATGAACACAAGTTCATTCTACCCAGGACACAACAGGGGCCAAAGTTTTAATTCGTAACAACAACAAGATGCTGACCTTTTGCCTTTACCCTCATCCCCTTATTACGCCCTTCACCGGTCTCAAGAAAGGGCACGAATGGCGTAGAAAGGCTATTTCTACTGTTGTAATTTAAGAGCACATATAAATCGGATTCTTCAGAATTCGGGTATCCACATTCCATACCACATATAGTTGAGATGCTGCCGAGAATAACAAGACACAGGAAGATGAGTTTGAGGTTCGCAACAATTTTCGAAGCTGGTGGCTCATCCAGTGTCTCTTAGAGAATCAGTGGGTAGGATGTTGTTGTGACTGGTGTGGGGATGATTAAGCCAGGTCCTAGCCCTTAATTAAAATTTATATAATAACAAGATTGTTTGCTCAAAGATCCTCCTTGTTCACTACGACGATGTTATTGCAGATTCTTCTCCTGCCTCTTCCTCCCTGGTATTGATGATGATGCTCATGGTCGGTCCTGCCTGATTCTTTGAGTCCGTGACTTACAATACAAGTACTACTAGCACATAGTATACTCTGTTTTGTGTGGATGTGTGTGATTTGATTCCACTTTTGTAGTATTTGATTACAACCGCTTGCGTATCTAGCCTAGCTTTGATACCTTCTCCCAGTCATGGGATTTCTATAGAGTGGAATTGTAGTGGTGGTGGTGATGATGCGGTGGTGGTGGTATAGTAGCACCGTACGCATACTATTACCAGTATCCTATGGTATGCAGCACTTTTTTAAGTCCGGAGACTCCGAACCCTGTGCATGCATCTTGTGATGATTTGCCTGGTTGGTAGGTAGTGTGAATGAGTATGAATGCTACAAGTTTTGTGGGCAAAGGAGCATGCAGTATGTGGACGAGGTCTGCTACTATATACTACTCGACTACTACGGAGATGTGTGTCGGTCTGTTGTTCTTGATCCATTGAGTAACGCAGGGATTTCTTAGAATTCAACCATTCTAGAATCTACAACTACTACATACTCCGCGCTCCGGGCTCGAGTAGAAACCCAACTGGGTTGGAGGACCTTTTTGGAGGTAGATGGGAGTAGTGTGAGTTTTTGGTGGAATCAAACTCATTCATTCACACCGTTGGAATTGGGAATCATAGAATTGTTATGTTGGAATCTTGGAATTTAGTTCATCGTGTTCGGCTTTATTTGGTGTTAATGTGTTAGGCAAATTCCCAAGCTTTTGGACCAGGTTTGGTAATTAGGATGATAGTAATGATACCAATTAGTTCAGTTTCATAGATTATTATTCGTAAAATAAATGGGAAGTTTGTATTACAATGACTCGGTAAGATATTGCATATGAAGGTAATTGATTTTGTCACATGGACACATCCCACATTTACTTTTAAGTGTTCAAAAATTTCCAGCTTCTTGAAAATTCTGACACTTTTGTCTAACTGTTTATTTTACTTGTAATTTCAGCCTCAGCTCGTCCGGGGGCTGAGGGTCCTTATGATTTGGATATCCTGACGCGGCTGACGCATTACACGGCGTGAATACTGATTAAATAATAGTTTAGTACTCAACAGTGTATTATATTTATGAGGAGCCCCCAGATTGCGGATGTCCTAATGTTCTAATATATCCGCGAAAAGAGTTTTTGCACGTTCTATGCACCGGTAATTAAGTTTAAGATTCTAAAAGTGGGAAGTTGGTGAAACTGCAAAGCAAAGATCCGTGAAAAATACGACAATTTCTATTTGTTCATTAATCCTGATATTTGTTTATGAATCAAGTCAACTTAAAATTTGGATAAATTATGATCGGTTACATTCTGTAAATCCTTCAAGTGTCCAAATTCACCAGCTACAGCAAATGCAAAAGTTACCTATGGATCTGATGTACGCTTAAGTTCGAAGTTCTAGGTCCATTTTGCACAATTCATCTCTTCAAACATTTCTATTCACTATAAATTGTGGTTTTTTAAATCAACGCTGTCTCTAAAATATTTCATTGCCAAATTACTCGTGGAAAATACAGTTTAGACTTGGATGACAGCAATGATTTTTGAGACCCATAGTTCTTTATTAGATGCAAGTCTCAGAATGTCATTATTTTATATAATGACATATAATAATAATAACTACCAATAGTACCAATTCAATTACCTGTAACATAGGAGAAACATTAGCCACTCAAGCATCCAGACGACAAGAATAAGTATGAGTGAATAAAAAGTCTTGGAATATATACAACTTTAATGATATTGTTGTTTCAATACAAAATCCACAGGTTGGACAGGTATTTTTGAACTATCCCATTGTTTATCAAAAACTTCTGCTATTCCTTTTAAGTTATAAAAGTATAAGCTGAATCCCTCGCATGCCTCAGGGGCTGTTTACCTCATCCTTGGCCATATACATCTACAAGCCTGTTCTATCCTCTATCCACACCTATGCAATACCTATACAAACTTTATCCCCAACAAGAGCTTTTTAACTTTTAAAAGTTAAGAAAGTGAATATGTCACCCCCAATGAGCTAACATCTGAATGAGAGAGTAACTTTAAAATTAAATAACCTTGTCTGTATATAGTAAAAATGTAAAGGTATTCCATTAAAGTCCCTAGGGCGGAAAAAAATATCAAAGAAATACACGTTTACCATACAGTTAGGCTATAAATAAAGGAAGGGTTAGTTACAATAGTAGTATGGATATCAGCCATCAGATCCTTAAATTCCTAAGGGTGACTGTTGAGACAGGTATTAACTTAAAGTTGACAAATTACAATTCTGCATGCACATACACATCTTCAACATCTCCTAAATATTTAATAGAAGGCTCGACGTTATAGGGACTAAGAGGTATTGCAAAACTCTAAATTCTGTGTAACTCCATATTTGTAGTGGCAGCGCAGCGGTATAAAATTTTCGCAAGCATATCTTGAGTAAAACTACTTAGTGATTAGAGCTAGAGGGCTAATTTGACCAGAATTATCACAATCACCAATTCCAATAACGGAGAAGTGAAAGTGTTCAACCTGAATGGAAGATCATATTACGTGGTACAAGTGACCACTTGTGAATTTACGACCATCATACAAGGATCGAGGGGATCCATTTTCTCGAATATTCAACATTGTCATATTTTAATTTTATTTAGTCAGTTTTAAGGTATCCGTTGCAGAGGAGCCGCGTTCTTTCATATACACTTTTGGAAATAATTTTAAAATCCATGGTTTACAAATAGTTTAAAAAACGGGAATTATTCTTACATGTGCTCGTATGCACAAGGGCGTTATATTATGTGATATGGGGCTAGTGACAAATGGTTAAGAAAAACAGTGCAGTTTATAATAGGTAAATATCTTTTCAAGGATTCTTCTGCATCTCCTGCTCCTCCGAAGGGATATTCGTGGGTTACGATGCTTACGATAAAAGCAAAGTGCAGAGGATGGATCATTTATTAAATAAGCAGTAGAACATTTAACAAGCGCAAAAAAGTACAATCCTTGGGACTTTGGGACTCTAATTACGAAATCGTATCCACTCCCTTATCCCAATGTCAAAGGAATCTTCATTTCGCACAGCTCTTCCTAACGTATTGTGCTAAATCAACATGATGTTATTATTACATGAGCGTTGTAAATAAGCCATTCTGGTGTACCATCTGCAGACCCTTTGACCGAAGTGCACGGTGCTCCATTAAGAAGTATCAACTAAAAGTTCAAATTTGAAAACTTCCAAAGATGTCGAGAAAACTGTTAAAATTTCTAATCCTTTTTGACAATCCCAGTTTACTCTATTTCCCTGGCCAGTTTTTAACTGGGAGGGTTCTTGTAGAGCTTGAGGATGATACGCCTTTCCTCGGTGAGTTTATTTACTTTTAAATTATTTTAAATATATCAATCCATGCATTGAACTTTAATGGAGAGAATGCTTCCTTTTATAAGTGATCGATTACCCTGCTTGAATTTTGAATTTTTATTGCTTTATGTCCACGATATTACCTGAACAATATGGTAATGTTATTCTGCGAAAGCATAAAGGTTATACGAAATATTTTGTTTCAGTTTCCGGTATAAAGCTTTTCTATGTTAGCAAATTTTATTTTCATAAATGAATTCACTCATTTCACCCTTCTTGTTTTTTAATGTTTAAATGTTGAAACCGTAGACTCTTTTCATGAGAATTTTTATGATAAATGCATAAATTTCGAAACCAGTGAGAAATAATTATGAAAAGCAGTCCAAATTCGATTTGAATTCGTAGCAATTGAATAAAAACATTTTTTTGAAGGTTCAATTGAAATCAAGATACAGAAAGTGAATAAAATCACCACATAATAACCTTAAGACATTGATATTGAATTAACACCCACACTGACCCATTTCTTTTTCTTTTTAATTTGTTATGCTAACCATAATTATCTTTCATGTATGTAGGACTTTACCTTCACGTTGTGGGCGAAGGATGTGTCCGGATCAGAAGTCGAGGCCAAGAGCGCCTTTACGATAAAGAGAACTACATCGATTTCCGAATAAGGCTACTTGGTGAAACAGGTAACATGTTATTTGTAATTGCAATCCACTATGTAAGAAAACGTTCATATCAAAGCCAAAGCCACTAATCGTAAGTTTAAAGTCATAATAATATTCTTATGTGCAAAATTTAAATATTATTCTGAAGGACAAGGCCCAGTATTACTTTCTCCAGGAATACACAGCTTTCCATTCAAACTGGGACTCCCTTTAGGACTTCCATCCACGTTTTTAGGGAAGCATGGGTGGGTGCAGTACTTCTGCAAAGCAGCCCTTAGGGAGCCTAATGGACTAGTTCACAAAAATCAACAGGTTTTCATCGTTATGAGCCCTATTGATCTCAACCTAGAGCCCCCTGCCATCGCTGTAAGTTATTCTATAATTACGTTTTTATTGATCTAATTCTAAATTTGAAGAGACAGTAAATTAAAAAATAATACAATTTTGTCTTCTAGCAACCTTTCCACTGCGAAATAGAACATAAATTAGGCCTACTCTGTGCACCTTCAGGAATCGTAAAATGTAGAATCCGCCTGGACAAGGGAGGGTATATCCCTGGAGAAAAAGTTCACATCTGGGCTTCCGTTTCTAACGGAAGTCGAGTAGTCATTCGGGGCACTGAAGCTGTATTGACTGAGGTATGTGTATTTCTTAGTGACCTATTTGAAATACTATTCAATCGTTTTTCTTTCTAATCCGAATAATCAAATTTTTAATCCATCACTTTCCTTTTAATAGTTTTAATCATTATTTATGGTTTATCGCTTTCCTTCTCTGGTGGCTAGGTTAATTTTCTTTAAAAGGAAATTGATGAGAAGCCGTTAGTTCTAAATTTATTTTTCCTTTAATAGTTTCATTTCATATTTTCCCAATGTAACCTATAAAATCCTTATAATTCTTTATTCCTGTTGGTCTTGCCGTCTTCTTTCATTCCAGTCAAGAATTAACAATTTACAGTAGTATGAGTTTCTGGAGTTAGGGGATGTGTCCTTAAAAAAAATTTATATTTTTAGATATTTTTCTCCAAAACTTGTTTTTAAGCTTATTATCCAAACCAATTTCTAAAAAATTTAAATCAGCTTACAGATCAAAACTCGAATTCTGTAACTGTAAAAGTTTCTAATCCCTAGCCTTTGACCAAAGGGATTATGCAGGAAAAAATACCTGATATTTTCTTAAGTATTTCTCCGGTGCGTATCTGGGCCTTAATAAGCCGATTCTACGACAAAAAGGGACGGCAAACTATGCGCAGGGAATAAATGCAGTATTACTCCGCTTTCTTACCAAATATTCCACATTTGAAATTGGGATTTAGAAATAATTTTGATGTAATTATCTACAGACGATTCAATATACAGCAAGAGGAAAAATTGTGCAAACTGAACGTAGAGAGCTGGCTTCTATGACGAGGGGTAGAATCAAGGCCGGTGGAAAGGACGAGTGGATTAATGAAAAGCTTACAGTACCCCCCTTGCCCCCCACAAATTTGAGAGGATGTCACCTCATCAGAATTCAATATGATTTATTTGTAAGTTTAAATCTCTGTGACTTCGAACACTATATGAAACAATTACCACAGAAGGGCTAGAATTCTGTCGGATCGAATCGATTTAATCCCAAATTCCAAAATCCCAAAACATGAACCCAAGAAAATACTAAATTTTAAAAAGAACATAAATACGCTGAAGACTTATAATCTTTGCAAATAACACAGCTCAAATGTACCCGTTGACACGAATTTGATGTTTTCCTTTACTTTGGATGATCTTACAGTTCGTGATCAACCCCCGGAGTTTTGATAAGAAGATCAAGCTCCAGCTTCCCATTTTGATAGCAACGTATCCAATTAGAGAAGAAGGAGCACTCCCACAGGATTCCAAGGATCGGTACCCCACCATTCTTCCTACGTACAGGACGACCAACGACACTAAATCAATAACTAACAAAAAGATTGAGTAAATATACTAACATTGTTTAAAAGTCATGAACCTCAATATGCTCCGTAGAAACTTAATCTGATAACACTATCGAGCAGCGTCCGCTTTTAAAATTTTTTTATCATTTACCAAGTGCATGTTCCACATTTTAATAAACTTAATTAAAAATAAGCAAACCTTCTTGTTTGGAATAAAGTGATTAAATTGCATTTCTCTTGATAGTTATTTAGTTTTTAGTAAGCCTAAAAAGGCTGACAGTAGACAGCCTGACTCTCTTTTGTTAAAGCATGTAAGATTCAAATAATTTCATCGTGTTCATTTGCAATCGAAAAATAAAACCGTCACGGTCATACCTTCATTTCATCCTAAATCATGAAGTTTAATTAACGTTCTGATGGGGAATACAAACTGCGCTGAAGAATAAGATCAAGGCTGTACCAAAATAGGAAGTTTATAAGACCGAATATTGATTAAATATATGCAATCTTATATAAGGTGTAAGGCCGTTCCTGCTTTTTGCGTATATTGGCAATGTTAAGAAGCCCACCAAGGAAAGATATTTCGTAATCTATCAAAACTGGAATTTTCCGGCCTTGACTTTAGGAAAAAATCGATATCCTGAGCTCTGATAATTTATCTTTAGTCAAAAATTTGTCGAATACAATAGAAAATATTGATTACCTTGGTTAGGGTTGATTAAAATGTGCAATATCCCTTCCCCCAGTACTCGCGTTATAGATGACAATTCAAATCAACTAATATAATTGAATCCACAGTAATTCCAGTTAACTTTATTATTGAAAATTCGACGCTTTCCAACATTTAGACAAACGTTTACACGCGAGATGGTTAAAAAATAAAAATATTTTAAATAGCACGATATGTAGGTTATTACAAATTTTTCGTCTAAAATAAAACTTATTTTTCTTCAGAGGACAATGCAGCTTCTCCGCTACCCCTTTTATCTCTTGGTGTCTCTTTCTCTCATAAACAAAATGACTCGAATATTGGCAATATCTGCTTTTATATCTACTTAGATAACTAATGGAATATAGGCATTAAAAGTTACAACTTCACTCACATTGAACACATAAAACATGCTCTTTCTTTTTGAAAGCGCTAATCGGTGACCACAAAATATACAGTTTCAATCTCATAATTTCTTGGTATGTACAAATAAAAATGGCAACTCCGATTTGTTAGTTATAATAGAATACAATCGCAGTGCACATAATATATAATACAATGACATCCAACTAGTGTACATAATAAAGTGATATGGATTCCTACTATCAAATTTTACTTTTCATATCCAGATATTTGTATGTAATTTCGACGCAATAAGGATGTAAGGTGGAATTCCGCAGCACAAAGTGACAAATGTTTTAAAATTAATATCAGAACTCCATTCAACGATAAACTATGAATCTGGAGTTCCCTTATCATAATAGTTTAGCTCAAATCCAGTCTCCTTTCTTGCGTGACAGTTGTTTCAGTAATCCATTTTGACAGTAAACAAAAGTTTCCAATGTGTGCATACATTAAAAGGTGTTAATCAAATTGACTTGTATGATCTGTACTTGTAAAATACTAAATTTACATCGAGTCTAGAGCGGAGGATAGAAATATTTAATAATGAATTGGTAAAAGTGTTTATGCATGCATATAGTTCATGATATTTTAAGCTCTGTTCATAAAGGTACTTTGACTTTTTGATTCCAATCAAATCAACATCCAACAGTAGACCAACAAGTTTTGAAAAATTGGAAAAGTGCAATAGTAGGTGTAGTAAGGGTTCCAAAATACAGTTTAAGTGTACCTAATGTATAAATACGTAGAAGTTTTATTTCAGTACACCTTTTCAGTATTTTCTTTAGTAATTAATAAAATTCGAGGAATGATGTCATTTCTGTCGACTAGATATTCCACTTCTCTTTAAAATCAAATTCCTTATCAAAACGACAAATGTAACAGACAGCTTAAAGTTGTTCGATAGCATTTGCAGTTGTAGCGATATGCTGGTGAACAATTGCGGTAAATCGTTTTGGATTGAAGATTGTCCCACAAGCTTACTTACAAGAAATTTGAATTGTATACAGGAAAATAATTTAAACAATATTTAGTAATACCCTTAGCACAGTAGTGTTAAAAAAACGCATGACTAATCAACCCTTGAAACAGGATGTCGCAATATAAGAATACTTTCGGCACAGATTATTGGCAGGTTGTTATCGCAATGATGCCGAACAAGGTGAATAACACTTTCAAATATGTGTTCCTTAGTACGAACCTAGGGAAAAATTGTCAGTCAAATAAAAAGTTATTTAAAAACGTATTATTTGATTCGAAAATTAAAATAAAACACGGACCACTCCTTCCGGATCCACTAACAGTAAGTGTCTCGACGATTCATTTTCAAGTGCTGTCAAGACATACTGACCAGGGGAAGTTTGCGACTCTCTGACCAGGAAATCCCCATCCTAAATATTGACAAAGGAAAAAACAAATTGTGTAAACTGAAAATTTGTAACCAATAATTAAAAAAAAAAAAACTCCTTACATTACGAAGAATTGCGTCAGCTTCGTTTCGACTAATAGCTCCATGAAACCAGGGTTCTCTTTCTAACAGTTTTTTTTGCTCCTCCGCAGAAACTGATTTCAGGAATGTACTCCCAATGCTTCCAAACGGCTCTACAAAATTCGAAATTATTAAATTCGAAATCTTGATACATGAAAATTTTATATCGAATTATCGAAAGTGTCCAAACTTAATAAATTGTTCAACTCTAGTAACTTACGCATATCAAAAGGATCTTTCAAGGACAAAGGAATAGTTGGTGAATTGGGAAGGCCCATTCCTGTACCAACATCCGAATTTACAGATTCCATATTTATAGCATTACCAGGTCCAAAGGTCGGCGAGTCTGGACCTAAAAGAAGCATTTCGAGATTTCGGCTCTGTCCAGATGGGCCGAATGCTGGAGGGGTCGGAGCTTCAAAGTCTATCAGGTTGACACAAAAGTCTATAGAAAAATAGAAGAACATCATAAAATTTTCTACAGTAATATAGGTACAACAAATAACTTTTTTTCTACCTCTATCTGATAAAACTGGCAGCGTAAGGTTTGGGGTATCTTTTGATCTACTCGAAGATTGTGATGAGTTCCCTGCTTGATCCAATTTTTCTTTGCTTTCTGAGTTTTTCGATGAATCTGCATTCAACATATCTGGAGGTGCTTTTCCAGGTAAATCATTGTAGTATTCCGGATCATCATTTGACAATCTATTAAAATTTAAAAGATTATTAAACTAAGATTCATCTAATAACAATTTTTTTAAACTGATGTTCTTACTTTGGAGGCTGTGGCCTCTTTTGAATGTATTCCTTAAACCTTAATTCAAAGGCCTGACCAACCGTAGTCATCACATCTTGAGCAAGTCCACTGCCACATTCCAATACAAAACAAGCTCTACCGACAAGAGAGTCTTTTGCCACGTAGGCAACAAAATCCAGCATCGTCTAAGATATAAGATGTAAAATAAATTTAGTTTAATTGTTCGCATAAATCCTTAAATTCAATTCTAAAATTTATCACCTACATATAATCTGTCAGAAATTGCTACTCTTTATTAAAAATAATTTCTTACCGCATCACCACCAGAAGCGAAGGATATATTGGGCATATCATGCACCGCAATGACAGCTCCTGTATACAGACTTGTCAGTTTCAAACAGGTACTTGTAATTGTCAAATGTACATCAGACCCCGCATGTTCTAATCTCGGCCGAGGACCTACAATCCTTACAACTCGACGATCCATCTGTAAACATAATATAACCATAATCAACAAATGTTCGAGTCTGAGTAATATGCATTCATAATTGATCCAGTTACTGGGTTATATTCAGTACCAGTCGGCATTGATTAGGTGAGAATTTAATTCAACGAAATCTAGATGGATATTAAATCATCTGTTGTAAGTGTACGGGACAGAAAGAGCCTCTAGGTGAGAGGTCGGCCCCTGGCATACGACCTCAAAGCTCCTGAAAAAATGCATTTGAATCTGCATATGGCTGATATAGTTCAGCAGATTATTATAGTTGCATCATTTATTCTTTTTTCCAAGTTAAACATTCATTTATACTCCTTGGGGGTTGTTAATGAAAGACACTCTAGTCTTTATATGGCTTAAAATTATTTTATTTTATATAAGTAGGCTTTAAAAAGTCAGAAGATGGACAAAGTACGGACTAGCCAAAGTTTAGTTCCAGAGATATCGGAGAAAATTCCTATAGACCTTTTGCCACTGCGTTCTAATTTCAACTCTGATGTTGAATGTTTCTGTCTTGTGTGTTCTATTCGTAGAAATTGTATTAGATTCAACAAAAGCCAATCTAAAAACAATTCTAAGTAATTATAGTACTTTCTCCATGAAATAAAAAAGATACACTACAATACGATTCAGAACTTACAGCTGTGCGGGGGTGTGGAGCAAGGTAGACTAGACTCTCACTTGGGTTACAACAATTCGTTGGATAAATATATTTTTTGAAGGGCATTATTAATATTCTGAACAAATTCTGAATACTACCATATGCACCTTTCGAACTCTTTATGTAACATCTTCCCCACCTGTTTCATCAAGTCTTTTTTGGACATTTGAATAAATCTATAGTAAAAGTAGCTAAAAATAGCTGCCTGATTTCCGTACTATTATAGCCAAACTAAACAATCATGTTCTCAACTTTTGGAGGCTCGTAGAATAATCCTTGGTCACCAAGAATGCATTTAAGAGGAGAAAGCAGAAACCATCCGAATTTTCTAACTCATTCAAAGTTCTAGAATCTCTTCACACGGAACTTGAGCAACCTATTCGGAATGATCAATATTTTCAGCCGCCCACGCACGAATAAAGTTCAGGGTCTCTCAAGCATACACACTACGGTTTTGCAACATTAAACTCATAGCAGTTCAACATTTTCTTAGAAATAGCTGGCTTGCAGAACCCTTAAGGAGGGTACAGGTGTACACAATATATATAACTCTTAGTAAAAGATGTCTTCGATCCCACATATACATATATAAACAGCCTTCTTAAAACTTTACTGAATCCGAATATTATCATTTCTAAACCTAATCTTGTATATTGAAGTGCTTGAAAGAAAGTTTGAAGATCTACGCTACTAATGCCGATAAAATTATAGACCGTACCACAATTATGAAAACATAACCGTACCAAAGTTAGGCTTGTAATCTCGTTTTTAGCTTTGAAACTTAAATAAATTCGAAAGGTTCGATCTCGGACTAGTACTGAAATAACTACAGAAGTACTTGATCGTTCAAACACTGCACTGCTGCACTGGGATTACTTTACAGAGAATTTAATATCTTTGGAACATATATATAGATTCAGAAATTAGATATGCAGAAACATGAGAAAGATTTTATCTATTCCTCGATTCTACAAGAGCTCAAGATGAGAGCTCAATGGAAGATACTTGTTTGGTTACTTAACTCATTCTGTCAAAAACTAAAATTGTAATAAAACTTTCTCCCACTTTATATGTATCCCGAAATGAACCATGATAATGGAGTATCTAACTCTGTTTCAAAGTTTCAACCAAACATATATCGAAATAAAAGTATGAGATACAAATTATATGCGAATGAGATGTCTACAAAGTTTTAGAGATATTCAATATAAAAGTTCAAAAGTTGCATTTCAATGCTCACAATCAGCACTTACCTGTCTTCGTCGATCTACAGACTTGAGCCCTGCAGCTTCACAAACTTGGTTGATACATTCTCTGAAATAAACAATAGTTTCATCATAAAATACACTGCTAAGTGCAATACAATCCTATATAGCTATCCCTATGCCTATAAATATAATACACTGTTCGTATATGTGACTTGATTTTTGCAGGCACTGCGAAATCAGTAATGCCCTTTCATAGATTCCAATTTAATTTTAGTTTCATCAACTTAGCGAATACTACACTTGCGCCCTAAATATTATAAAACGACTTTGAACAAGAAATCCAATCATTGGTGAAAAAGGCAATAAGGCTCTTACATAAATCCAATCCTTTTACATCAAAGGAGAATAAATGTCACCTCAAAGAACTCTGCAGAAACTACCAAGTACGTCAGAAGTTCAACAAAAGTAATATTCCCAATTCTTTATCAAGGGATCAAATATAGGAACAAAAGGAAATTGAATGCAGACTTTGATTTCGGTTTTAATTTCTCAATACAGAGACAGACAGATAAAAGCTTCACATAACGTAATATCTTGACGTTCTTTGCCCCAGTGGCCCCTGTCTAACACATTCATATGAGACTAAGATTTATTTATCTGCCAGACATAACGGATCTTAAATTCCGCCAAGGTCACCGCATTTGACAATAACATTTCTCACTAAAAGCAAGCCGGGAGAACAAGATTAGGTTTCGCAAGAGAATTAAATATCTGTCGGGGAAAATACGATCAATGATGAATGTTAGTGTAACAAGCTTTCAAAACATTTTTTAGCTCACTAGGGATGAAAAGGGATCCATTACTCCATTTATTATTTCCCATGTTGCATCAAAACTTACTTGTAGTCAATATATCAAACTAATCAATGTAGAAGTTAGATACAGAAGACAAAAAAATGTCAAACAAAATGTAACTCACAATAATATACAGTCTGATAAAATAAAAAATAGATCATAGATCCAGTTTCACAAAATCGTGGGGAGGAAGCTAGACAAACAAATTCATGGATCCATTAATATTTATTATTACTTATTACGAATGGTAACAATCGTCTGTAATTGGGTTATTGTGCCATATTTTTCCTAATAGTATTTATCTGAAACTTTTTAGGTATGGCAAGGCAAATGGTTTATTTCTAGTTTTTGTCATTGCTAATGTCGAACCAATCCAATTGCACCAACTCAATGAGTACTTGAGTACTTTTGAACTATGAATATATATAATACGTATTATTTAATTCAATATATTTGTATGGAAGCAACATTATACCACTTTAGTTACTTGTTTTGTTAAAGCTCAAATTTCAATTACGATGTGCACGATTGTTTTTATTGTATACATTTAACCTCTAGCGAGATAAAATAAAAGGTAATTAGTGTAAATTACTTACTTGGCAATTAGAGATCTCAAGTCAAAGTCCAAGCTCTTCATAGAGGTGTTTACCTCCAGACATCCGACATACTGTTAAAAAAATAAACAATGTTTTCTCAATTTCTATATCACGAGAAACGATTAACATAGATGATCAACAATCAACGAAGACTAAGCCCAAAAGCCATAAATATATGCTTGAATAGAGGCTAAGGAAAAGCGGAAAGAAGAGATACACGTCGTAAGAATATCAAAATTGTTAAATCATTTGAAATGTTTAAATAAAGTAAAATAAATTGCAAAGCATCAAATTCTAGTTGGATTTAATTATTTAAGTTTAATTTGTATTTAATTGCTGGATGGATGGACATTAGACGCTATAGTCAAACATTATGCTGTATTTAATTATGACGAGTCGATTGCCTTGCTCCGTATGATTGGGTTTTAGACATCCATGATCCATTCATAACCTCCATTCATATGTCAGCTTCAGTATAAATCTCAAACATCACTAAATCCAAACCAGCAATGGTCACATGATGTGATTAACATAACATTTATTAATTCCCAGACAACAGAAGTTTTTTTAATAAGACCGTGATGAACTGATGACTCAGATAAGCCTCTCTCTCCCTCTCTTTCAAGATTAAAACTGAGCGAAACAGAATCTAGCACTGGATTTAAATAAATCTCATCTTCAGTTCTAGGGAAGATAAAAAAAACAAGTGAATGACGAGATGACGACACACGTCCGGTCTGTTGTTGTAACATGACTCAATACTCCAACGCTGAAACTTAACATCAAAACTTAAAAGCATAGATTATTTTAGCACTGTAATTTGTATGTTTTCATTACTGACTAAATCCCACCATTCAAGTGATTCCATAGAATAAAATAATATGTTTTAGAGAATCAACGTGACCGATGGAATATAGTGACTGGCAACTGGTCCATGCAGGTGAGCTCTGCTTTTTGGGAGCACGATTGATTCTTATTGAATTCGTATTTCTTCGTCTCCTAATAATAGATAAGCTGTTCGCTTAAATCCCTCGTCTGAGTGTGTGAAGTGTAAACTGAACTTAACTATACACATTTCCACTTACATGCCAAAATTCGACTTGGCATCTATTATATTAACCGATATTGATTGATGCTTACCACAAAGTATCGGAGATCTTACAACTGCGAAAAAGAACTTCCAGGTGGTTTCGGTCAGAATGACAGTTCTATATATAGGTTCAGAAATCATCACATCTTTCATAGCCAGCCTGAAAATTTAATCCAATGCAATATCCCATGAATCATATGGCTTTCTCACTCCTGTTCTGAGTAACTGAGTACTCTATATATATCCCTCTCAAGCTCCTTAAAACAGTTAAAACAGATCCTTTTGGCGGTTTGAAATCCTAAATAGAAAGTATTTAATCATATTTTCTAAATATTTCCAATTCATTGAAAAGTCCACAACAAAATAAACCTGGATTTATTATTATAATCCTTTCAAGTGGCTTCAAGAATCATTGTAAGATTCTGGTCACTGGTGGGAAAAGCTCAGCCTGTTAACGACGTTATTGGCTATTGGAAAATATTTGGGGTCAACAATAGTTTAATTATTTTCCCTATAAAAAACGTGAAACATTAAGGAATAAAATTGAATCGTTGAATCATTACAGAGAAACTGAAGACTTAGCAATGCATTTATTTGCTCAACTCCGTAATTTTTTCGACAAACATTTTTCCGGTCGTGCGTCTCATCTCTTTATGATTTTTAAAAACTCATTCAACTAATCCATTAATACATCCTAAATAGGTTTGTAAAGATTTAACGAGATCTGTTTCCTAAAGTGTACTGGATGTGGTCCATATGGAGAAATATTTTAGCCCTGATATCCGTTTCCTGTAAGAGGGGATGCCATATTTTAGGCAACCTGAAACTACACTACGTACATATGTTGTATGTATATCAGACTCAGAGCTCTCATTCATCCGTCCACAAGTTTTGTGGGTCGAAAATTCGGAAGGAAGGAAGTTGGAAAATAAATGAATGAATGAACATTCCTACATTTCCTCTCTTCTGTCTCCAGGTTTCAACTATGTAAACTATCTCAAAACGGACATCCTGATCCTGTCTCCTGTTTGTGTCCATCCGATTACGATATTTAGTAAATTCCAGCTTCGTTGATTAGAAAAAACCAAATTTGTGGAAGCATAGTTGATATTTTGGGGAAAATTTTGAGACGAGACAATAGCTTGTTCCTGTTGGATCATTGTGTTAAATTGTTTCACAACTGCTTTAAAATTACAAGAATATTTCTGAAAGATCAGATTTGTGGTTAACCAATAAGGCAAATTAATATTTTTAAATAAATTTCTTAAATGACGTTTCCAAGTGTCAGCTTCAAACTCTAATTTCGATGATACAAAATAACACACAAACTAACAGGAAGGCAATAATATATTAGACATGTGACAAATCTGTTTCACACCATGGAATTTCCTTAGCTCCATCGACTTTAGCAATAATGTCTCTATTCAGTGTCGCGTCACTCGTGCCTGATATGGACTTAGCATTCACAAACTTCCTAGTAATTGCAGCCAATTTAAATAGCTGCCTTCGTCCATGCCAATCCCAAACATAGACAGTATTTTAGTATCAATAAGATTATTTTTAGTCTTTCCTACCCCACCCTCTATAATTTGTTTTCCGGTTACCCATTCATATTTATGTCATTCATAGAAATCCCAAGTGTAGAAACGAATATAGTGCCTTGCTACTACTAGTATTTGTAGCTGGATTATTGTTTGTGTCAAATCCACAATAAGTAAGTGGTCATTGGAAATTCCGAGGCAAGTTTTCTAGTTAGCTTGAATCCAGTTCAATTTGACTCTCGTATTAGTACAGTATGCCACTAGGCCGTTAAGCAGTCCACACAATATTCCATTTCATGGCAGCCACCACTGCCAACATGTTATGTACATAAAGATATTGGACACAGGAACTGTGTGAAGCCTGCTTGTCTTCCTTCCGTTCCTTTTCATTCATCTAAAACCCCAAACTGAACTGAAACCCACCCATTCATGAATATAAATGTGTAGAATGATAGGAGAAAAACAGGCGATGCAAGTAACCCTTTTCCGAGAGCGGTAAATCCTCTTCCGAACGAAACTTAACCTCTCTTTGAGAATATTGGTGAATGAAACCAAGTTTTAAGACGCACAGCCGGTCCCTGTCCTTCTACTTACAATCCAACTCGAGTTATTTTTTTCTCTTCAACTTGAGGTTGAGCGAGTGTTGAGACACGAGAAAATATTTTTATTTTCGTTCATACTCATCCTCTCGGTGAATGGGATCATTCGTGATGTTTGCTGTCCCAGCCAGCTTGAGTTCTTGCTCCTTGTTGGCTCAAGAGTATAGGAAAGGAAATCCCTGACGAAAAGACGTCTCTCGGAGCCAAACAGGCTACCATAAAAACCAACACGATGGATGGATACTTAATTTTAACACCCATGTAGCCCAAACACTACAACACGCCGTGATAAATCAAGACTTATCAGTATTAGCTTGAGCTTGGGGATTACGAAAGGTATTTTTACATCCTTTACTGAGTGGAAAATATAATTCATTTGCACATTTATAAAAGACCAATAGCATAACAAACTAAACAAAACATCTTATCTTCCATTCACCTCCTTCCACTCTTAAGTCCTTAAAATATATTAAATTAATGCATCCGACTTAGCCTACCACTACAGGGTTTATATAAACTATTTATTCCCAATAGAAAGTGCTAATGGGCTTGAAGAACAACCATTCCATATTTTTCCCCAATCTCAAAGAATTATCAAACATTTAAAATCTTCCACATCACATTGACATAATGAACGTCATAGATTCCCAAATAAGCTTCACACACCATATCTTCAAGGGCTTCATTCAGCAATAAGATTCTGAAATTTCTCTAGAATCTTGTGAGCCCCGAGTCTAACATAACCCCTCCTGCGGATGAAACTCATTTTGTTTATACGTCCAGAATAGAAGTAAGTATGGCTCTTCTGTGACTTATACACGAGTACACACTGTATGCAACATATGCAAATCCTTGCTGCGCCAGTACTTCAGCATCCAATTTGTAAATACAAATGTCGACTTCAAATAACCGTCCGGAGGGCTTAAAACAGAGCTGGATTTATAAAATATGGGGGCGTGTTGAATGTAGGACAGTTCCAGGCACAGACGATGAGAAAATATCTCCTTTATGAGTTCCAGACACTTTTCCAAACAATTTGCCAGAGATGATCCTTCTCTATGGACATAGTTTATACTTTTGTGGTATGATTCCCTCACCTATTTTTGCTCCCTTTCATTCTCCACTTTGGGGGGGGCAGGGGGTCGGGGGGAAGGTAAGAAAGAAAGAAGATCAGAAGTCCGCGTGGGTAGTTTATGGCTTCCGTTCATTCCATTCCAACATAGATTTTATAAATCCATTTTTCGCATTTCCCAACCTGCCATTTCTCATCTCATAAAGCTTTTAGAATCCTCAGCCTACACATATCCTATCAATTACGAATCAACAACCATAGTTACCAACAATCCGTTAATCTGGAGCTGAATATTTTTTGGCCTTCCAAGGTAACTTTTCTTCCGCTTTCGTTTTTCTCCTATTTTTAGCACAGAATCGATTATGTTCATATTCATTTCTGCTTAGTTTAACGAGCTCTAAATAGTATTGGGGCAGCAGATTATTCAATCATGACGTTGCTTGTAGTTAGGGGCACTTGCATAGAGATGAAAACTTTTGTCAGGGGCGTACTGGGCCTAAGCCAACTAGGAAAACTATTAAGCTGAGGGTACTGAAATTTTTCGACACACATTGCTAAAAATTTTGAAATATCAGCAAGAAATAACTTTGTTTGCTCTTTTGTGAATTTCAAAGTCCGATTGTCATAATCTGGTACGAGAAAAGTAAAGATATCTTGGGTAAAACTCACTAACGCCCCTGACGGACCTCGGCAAATTTTGTTTGGATTTGGAATGAGCCAATTTGTTGGAATAGTAGGAAGTTAGGTTTATTAAAAATATTATGACTCATAAGACTCTTATTTGCTCTTCACAACTCTAGTTGATTGACTTGGTCCTCATATTACTTCTGAGACAAACTTTTTCTACCCATATGTATCCTGAAAAATTTCACTAGAACCGCAGGGGTATTTTCGTAGTAAACAAAGATTTGTCTTTAAACATCATCATTTTAAACCTTTCGTATACCAAAAAAAACATTATTTTGTTTTAATCGGGGTTTTAAAGATTTTTTCTTCAAGGAAAAACTAACATTTCTCATGGGTTTTTTCCTATTTCCCGTTCCTTCCTTTGCCTCCCACCTCTTTCCACGTACTTTTTTCGTCATACAGCTAATGCCTTTTGTGAGTCTGGTGTAAGTGCTGTTATGCATAGATAGTGGTTCCACATCTGAACAATTTTTAATAATCTGTTAGATGTTTCTGAAGAAGATGTATGATATGAATCATACAGTACAAGGGGCTTAAACATTTAAACCACATAAAATTATTTAAAAAATGAGCTCACCACGTGCGACATTAATGTTGACTTTCCTCGTTCACTTTCAGCTACATAGACACTATTAAATGGAGATCCAACTCCAAGTTCTTTTACATCATTTAAATTGATATAATTTTCACTGCTAATCCTAACTGGACTACTTGCTGCTCTACAACGAGGACAAGTCTAGGCGAGAGTTGTTACATAATATAATAAAATATAAGCTTAGACTAAACTAAACTATGAATGAATATGATATGACTTATTGGACCATTTAAGGAATGCAAGTTTCGATCTATTCATTTTAAACTGCAGATGTTGAGGAGGAATATTACTTATTTTTACTATCAACTATCGGAATTATAAAAATATCCATAATTACGCTTTTCCAAAAAGAGTAAGGAACTACAAACAAAAGCTAGCACGCATCATGAGACCAGCCTCAAAATCTTAAGATTTGAAAGCCAAGACCAACGAGGAACTTGAACTGGTACAATAAGCAACCAACACCCAAACGACCCTCACATGCCAGAGATTTTATCTGCCCTGACTTGCTGATGAATGCTGATGGGCAGAATTATTTTTTATATCTCTTATACAAGCAAATGACCTACTCGTAGAGGCAAGTCAGTAAATGGCTTATATACTTTCCATTTCACCCTACGCATACTTATTGACACTAGAATTTCCTTGCTGACGCGTGCTGTGTTTAATACTCTTTGTAAACCAACTTTAACTTGTACAGATATATAGGCAAGCAAGTTGAAGAAAACAATAACCTATGACACACAAGCTTAAAGTTTAGAACAAAGTAGAATACTTAATAGTTGACTCACCCGAACAGTATAGGTAGCACCTTCCTTGGAGATAAGTTGGTCTGAATGAAGCCATCCCTTGGACGGCTTAGTGACGAAACCGGAATTTCTCGCCTGTTCGATAGACATGGTTAAATTCTCGAAATTATTTTCAGAGAATAATGAGCTGGATGAAGAAGTTGTAGATTGAAATGGAAGTGTTTCAGATTCACAGTTGATGTTTATGCTTCCACCGCTTTCTTCAGAAAAATCAGAAGCTTCTATAACTGTTGATGAACTGAAACTGGTGTGGCTAATACCCGAGTCTGACAAAGATTCCACGGCAGGTAGGATTGAGGAGGAATGGATTGTTGAAACTGAAACACTTCCTCCAGCAAATGACGAGAATTCGGATCGCAGTAGACTAAAATCTGTTTTTTTCTTTGGTAAAACAGCCGGACGATCTGGAATTAGGCGACTTTCAGGTTTGAGACTTGATGGTGGTCTAGGAGGAGGGGATGGTGGAGCTGATAAAGTTGCAGATTCAGTGGAATCGATGCTACGGCTGAACGAATTCGGAGCAGATCTATGAAGAACCCCTGTTCCAGGTGCTCTTCTGGATTTTGAGATCGCTACAAGTGACCCTTTTCTATTCCCGTTATTCGTCAGTCGAATGTCATTAGCTGCTGTAGATTTGAGATTGGCAGGTTTTTCCGGTCTTGGGGGTGGAGTTGCGGAAACTTCTGCAGAATTTCGGTTCCAGTTGATATTTCTCAATAAGATTTCTTGTTCATCAGGAGTTAAAGATTGCCGGATGCAATGATGATAGTGGGGATGTCTTCTTTCTAATGATCGAGTTGGATGGGATACAACTGTTGAAGACGATAAAGCTCCTTCACTAGAGATAATTAATGAATTATTTGAGTGAATCCGGACACCGTGGTCTCTTTCTAAGGATTTGGATCGTTCTCTGGGGCCAGTTGATTTGGGCAATGATTTGTTTCGACTATCGCAGCCTCTCCGGATACTAAAAGAATTGTCTTCAACTGAACGCTGAAATACGCATTTCTGGACAGCCCCCGCTTGCAAATTATTACTATGGGTATTTTGATGCTTACGACCCGGGCTGGCAGAGCTTAAATTATTTCGCTGAATTCCCTTCCACGGTAAATTTATTGTTGCGTGATCCCCACTTTGCACACTATTCAGTCTCAATTCACCGACAGGTTCAGGATTGTAAATATTTTGTGATGATGCCGCAGCGGGTCGTGTAATCTCACCTCTTCTGATACCCTGATTCCGAGAGTGGCAGCCAGTATGGGCTAATGCAACATTGTTTGTGCCTGGTGAGTTTAAATCAGCTCGGTGGAGATTGTTATCCGACTTGGATTTAAATCTCAACTTATCAAAGAATTTGGAGCTACTTCTTTTACTTTCAGCTTTCTTGCCAAATGACGAGACTGCATTTGCTAAGAAATTACTTGGAGAAAAAGAGCTCCCCTTTTTTGGTGGAGTTGTAGGATTTCGGTTTGGATTCGAGTAAGTTCTTGTCTGTGGTGTTGACTGTATCTGATTAGCATCAAATGGTGAATTAAAAGGAGGCGCACAAGTTTGTCTGGAGCATAAGGAACTGCTAGGTCGACTGAAGTTCTCTCCTATTGACTCATGTGACTCATGAGGTGTAATTATATTTTTGGGTCCAGAAGTTTCTGGAGGGGTATGGGACCTCGTTTTTAACGGAAATCTAGTGTACCTACTAGGACCAGTGTCTTCGCTTTTGTCTAAGGAGTCCCCAATAGAAGATGGTCTGTCTAAATGTCTCGTAGAAGACTTGTTTAATTTCAAATTGAGAAAATCGAAAATCCCCGATCTACTTGTAGATAAATTTCCTTGGTTCACAATGCTCTCTGAGGGTTGAGCATTGATAGCCTGTAATTGATTGCTCAACGAAATCGTTTCTTGGGTAATCGTCTCATCAATCCCATCCGTCACGTTTGTATGTTTTAAATTAAAGTGACAAGATTTTGTATTTTTAAGGTGGTATTCGTCTGGAAGTATTTCTACGCTTGGTTTGTCAGAATCTTCACCACTTGGCTTGGATATTACCTGCTCGGATGTCGATGGCTGAGCTAATTGTTCGTCATTGGTAGATAAATCGCCTTCCGCTGCAAATTAAATGATTTGGATTAAAACATCGTACAAAAATAAGTACTTTTAAAATAGCTTGTATTATCAACGGTTAACTTCCACGGACGGAGTTGTCTTATCTTTAACTCGCATTTTCATATGTTTAAATTGGTTATAGATATATTTCATTTTGACTGTCAACTGATTTTTAAATTAATGCTCAACCTTAAACTAGTTGTAATGAGCCCCATTAGAAAAATACGAATATTCAGGCAAAGAGAATGACTGAATGACACATCAATTTTACTAATAGACAGATTTGTCGTTTGTTTTTTATTATTAGGATGTGAGGATCAGCAACCCCTCATCAAATTAACGTGTGACATATGGGGCTGGGTGTGCCCCATCAAAACCAGCATTTCTAGAATTTATAAAGGGCAAGGCTACGTTCCATGAATTTTTTTAGGAAGAGGATTGTACTTTAATAGAATCTGTGCATACGTTATAAATAATAAATATATATATACTTTTTAATATATTGAAATATATATTTTAAAGATTGAATCATCCTTTGATCCTTCATTATCGCCTAATCGCCTCGACCTTGAGTAACAAGCTGATCATAAAGTACTTCGTAATTCGAGAACAATTTCGTTTTGATTCCTACAAGTGGCATAATTTTAAATTCATAATTCATACAGTTAGGGAAATGATTAGATGATGTAGATCTGCCGTCATGATTGATTTGCATTTGAAAACTCTCTAACTTTGCAAAAGACGGAATTTTCTAGAGTATGCATAATTTAATAAAAGTGGAATTCGTTATTCGTTTTTAATTTTATTACAACTCTCATTCAATTACTCTTATTTGTATTATGAATAACGAATAATAATTTTGGCTTATAACGGACGGATCTTCCAATTTTTTCCTTATCTCATCTTTCACGACGAGCCCTCTGCTATATTAAAAGCCTTTTCAAGAGAATAATCTTACGCAATAGACTTATTTGACTGTAAGCATCATCCTGTAATGCTCGATAAGAAGACTTAGTTCTCAGACATTTGAACATCCGTCCTATTTCAGATGGCATTTTATTCAGACTTCAGATCCTCAATCCTCTTCCACTTCGGCTTTTGATCATCAAATTATTAAATCCCATCTTATATATCTTGAGGGGGTTTCGTCATCTGTGGAAACCCTTTTATTACACAGCATCATTGCATATTGGCCTGAGCAGAGAAATATTAGGAGGTCGCTGACAATGTATATAAGTTTTCATTCACTTCTCCCTACCATATATAATTTATACACACACACTAACACCAAATACATTTCACTTCTACCAATATAGGCAGCAGTACAAGCAAATTAACGAAACGAATCCATGCCATATGTCTAACAGTCTAGCTTCCGTTTCAACTCTCATAACTAGTATACATAATGGAACTCACATACATACGTCCTACTCTCAGTTCATACATAAACCAGAGGATAGAGTCACATTTTTAGAACTTCATAATATTGAATATACGAAAATAAATTTCGAAGGTCTCTTTCCTTCCATGCATGGATCGTATCCTTTCCCTTCCTGCCCTGTGCTCGTGTATGTGTAGTTCTTAGAAGCTGCAATTTAAATACGATCTAGAACGATGAGGATGTATGTCTGTCTATAGCTGGTCCCTTTTCCCCAGTCCACCAAATCTCATTTCAATTCCATTTCACTCCCAAGATCAAATCAACTTCCGCTTGAGATACACCATCAATTATGGAAGGGCAATCTGATCCTAATATCGGTCTATACAGGGTACACAGCGACAGCACACACATAAAGTGTATCCTCAAACTCTCCAGAACCATTATAAGTTCATAACATAATATTATATAGCCAATCCGGCCAATCGGTCGTGAATGAAACCTGAGGAGAGGAAGTGACGCTGCTGGCTAAAGTTGATTGCTTCACGAGCACTTATGAATGACTGATTATAATGTCATATGTCTCTGTACACTCTTTCCAAAATCCAACGATTCCTCTTCTCATTCCTGATGTTTCACAACCACCAAAGAGTAGTCGGTCACAATTACTTTATTCCTTCAATTCTCCTCCTCTTCGCGATTTCTCTGACTTTTATAGACACACACATGTACAGTATGTACACACAATCTCCCTTGCTCTGACTTGATTTTTAAAGATCTCGGAGAAATTTTAGACAATCTTCCTATTCAAAGATTTTGTTGGAGCTTGACTTGTGTATGAATATCCTGGGAGTTCACAGTACACACAGGTGCCTGCCGTTGCAGATCCTGAAACCCTGACTGACTATACAATGGACCAAATGCCTAGGGAGGTTTAACCAACGAGATACGAGATGTGAAAAGAGTTGAGGAAGATCTACTTGCTTGCTTGGAGCTTGTACTTGAACTGAGCACGCTCTGGGTCTGAATGTTGGCGAGAAATACAGTTTCCGTGGTGTAGTTGCTTGGTAGTAGCTCTCCCAAGTTCTACTTCCACCAGAACCATCAACATTTCGAAACTTGAATGTATACTACATTTCTTTTCTATATATATATGTATGCAGGAGCAACTCCGTGACCAAATTCTGAGTTGGTGAGTTGCCTTGCTCCACTGCCAAGCCTACCACCATGTATACCACCCTCTTCTCTCCGCATGAACTTATTGATTCTTATATGAATACATACATATCATATGACAATCACATATGCATAAGAACTAAATGTGTCCAATGAGTCTAGCTTCCAACATCATCATCCGTACTTTAAATAAACCTGGAGCAGAAGCGTCAAGGAATCAACCCTTTACTTCTATAATAATTATTACGGCGATCCGTCCTTTTTTTATATCACATTTATACTCAACAACCACAGTGAGATGAGTTGAATGTGTGCATAAAAATGTATCATAATAAATTATCAACAATTCAGTACATGGCACCTTTCCAGCAGCTATATATTATTAGTAGCGGTATACAGGCCCGTACTGGCCCCGCATAAGCGCAAAGCATAGTTTGGAGTAGTGGCCCCTGTGAACTCTATCGATGCACAATAATAAATAATGTCCAATAACCGTTAATTATCATAGTTAACCTGCAAACTAATAAGGTTATAAATGAGTCATTCACTTTTGAAATACAGTCAACAGTCAGTGATTTAGAAATAGAACAAGAAGAGTTTAGACGTATATTCCTCGTATATTGTTATTATCAGACGAGATTATATCAGAGATGGTTCGGGAATCAGCATTCGGGTGCTAGTCTAGTACACTCGTCAAGTACCACTTGCTACAAATATGCTTGGATATAGCCTCACTTCTCCCCGCACCGTCCATTCATTCATTCTTCCGCTTCCATTGATAAAATAAACTTTACACGAAGCACACACAACGAAACGAACTGAAACTTTACGAGCACAGCTGCCTTCCCTATCCGTCCATCGTATTCATACTTTCATACATATACTTTTACCCACAAACTAAAAGCATCTCCATAAGACCGGATAGAACCTAGTCAGTCACATAAGACACCATACATAATACATATACTACCACACACTACTTCCCTCGACACCTATCTTTCTTAAAGAATGAGGAATCTTCCCTTAGACTTCCGTTTCGTATACCTCACAAATGCTCAAAATAATTCATTCATAAAATTCAACCAAGCTCTACTGCACATCAGGCATCACAGAAAATAGCCATGTGTACAGTAACTAAGTACTTTGGCTATTCCGTGTCTGCACATCTCTATATCTCATCTCTCTTCTTTCCTTCGGGGGGTCCCCCGTATAAGTCCATTTATCCTCAACAAAAAGGTAAAAGATTTAAGACTGTCTTGGAGAGCTGATTCATTCTTACTTTAGCCATGTACATTGTATAGAAACTACACACTAGAAGAGTCAGACATTTTCTCTCCGTGGAAAAGATGGAATTAAACCCGTCAAGGGTGACGCGACACCTCATCCCTTATCGTGTCATTGTTCCTCAGTGGTCACTTTATTATTGAACCATACTATAAAAATCCTGCATGGAATTAAACAAGCAGTGTAGATTTCCTTATATGCACTAATACTGCACACATTCAATAAATTGTTACTATATACACATATTATATTATATTATTGGTAAAGAATATTACAATAAATAAAGATGATGAGATGATTACCATTATTACCAAATGCATAAAAGAAAAGATACGTGAACAAGGCCAAACAAATAAAATAAGTTTTAGAAAACTTAAGATGTAGAACTTTGAGATTGAATTATATCAAAGGAAAATTTCCTAAAACATATATAAGTGTTTTTATTTTTAGCCGTAACTCGTGGTCTTGCTGCTTGCATCAACAGCAACAGTGAATGCATGCAGCTTTTGGTGATCATTATTGGGAAATTAGACTTTAAAACTTACCCGAAAACTATATTTAAAAACTTTTGAGTATGTGATGATCATTTAAAAAAACTTGGCTTTGAAAGAAAAAAAAATTAAAAACGTGCAATACAGGTGATTGATTGTTCATGACTTTTGCAGATTTTTTCTCATCAGTTTCGCCAGTTTGTGAATTCAGACTTTCTAACAGTTACAGTTTTTCTTGCTTTTTTTTGGTACATCTGCTGGCTATTTATCCTAGACTAGAGATCATCATCATCCCTTGTGAATAATTTATTCTGAGATCCTTATCGGTTTCGTGTCCATGCAGTTCAGAGTGGGCGAACACTTTATTTATTAACCAATATTTATAGGTACATGCATATAGTTATTTCTGGTATATATACCTTTTGCCCTGCGTAGCTGAATACTTTTTACAAAAAGCTTTTTCACAACTATAAGAATAATCAGTAAATAATTAGCCGTGTCTATTTTCATCTCAACTCTGCCGATATTTGCAGCACTCAGTTAAATCATGTCCAATTACAATTACCATGAGCTTCAATGTCGTACTTAGCGCTTGCAGAAGAGGAAGTCCATGCACACCCACTACTTTGTTTCATAAATGACTGGGCTCGGACGGATATTTAACGCAATGGATTATAAAACTAATGATAAAATGTATTGCTTTTTAGCCCGTTCGTTAGGGCTTATAGCATCGTCATTGTCTGTCCGTCCGTCCGTCCGTAGACGCGATAACTCTC
>JAQFYM010001763.1:0-29410 GCA_034694785.1 Agrenia bidenticulata | reverse complement strand
GTTAAAAAACTTCAGGGATATTATCAGAAGTTTTCTACAAACGAACGGGCCCTTCGTAGCTGCTTGGAGTAGGTTTTATTATTCGCTCATATAATAATCTTTTCCTATGACCAAGAGAAATAACAGACAAAAGTAATTTAGTCCTTTTACCAAATATATTTTAAAACATAGTTGAACATGGTGATAAGTGTGATAAGTCGGCTAAATTGTCGATTACTAAAGATAAAGGAAATCACCAAGTCGAGAGCCCAAGACGCTAACAAAGCAAAAGAAAGGATACCCGAATTTTACGCGGGAGGTTCAAAAGAGATTAAAAGCCATAGGCACAAGTAAAACACACGACACGTGCATGAAACTCCAACTTACTCTGCTTCACTTAAAAACTTGAAACAAGCTCGCCGAGTTGCTGCCTTTTGTTAGCTTTCAAAACTTTTATTAATTGACGTTGAACAAGTTTAGGGTTAGTGGACGAAGAATGAATTGATTAAGCTTTTGACTTTTGAAAATTGGAATTAAAGACCGTATCCTCACGGTTAACTCCAATAGTGTTTAAGAAAGTATATTTAAGAGGTATTGTTTTGTATTTTTGTTTCATTGTATACTTTATTTGTTTCAAAACTTTTCTATTCGACCTAGAATTTATAGCAAAATAATATCCATAACCATTTTAGGAGAACTGGGGGACCAGATTTTTTATTTTATAATAATTGCATTTGAAGTTTTAACTGAAAAAATCTACAGATGAAGACGAAAGAGGCTCTTAAATGTAGAATTGGTGTAGAATTTTGGGAAATAAATTAATACTGAAATACTAGGTAACATCGTGTAACATAAACAAGGAATTCTAAATTAGTTAAATTAATACAATATTTATAAAATTTTGAATACTACACTTTTTTCAAAAATTTCCTTAGGCATAAGATAAAAAAAAACAGATTTTATAATGTATGATGTTTTAAATTTTCGAAGTCACAATTTGTGACTTGTTTTTTTATTGGCTATGAATCTTGAATCACTAGACACTAATCAACCATAATGATAACTGATAATCCATTATCATTCTCGGTGTTTTATCATATTCGATGGATTTGTACGAAAAGCTGCTGATGAGCTAGTTTCAGTTCATAAACATAATTCCCAAGCAGTTCCCCAGATTACGAATTAAGAGTTAGGTGTTATGTGATTTGAATTGTAATTACGCTTGAATTAATGTTCATGACCCTCATCTTGTTTTTTTACGGTAATGTTTCAGAGAGTGGATTGGTGAGACTGGATCACCCTGTTGGTTCCGTACCAAATCCGGCTTCTGTTGGACCAGAGAGTGGAAACGAGAGCAAGGAGGAACCAGGACAACCGGCGTCCTATAATAAGAATCAGCTAATTAATCAGACTACAAATCTGCCGAATCAAAATCTTGCTAATCAAAGTGGAATCCACTTCTCTCAAGTCCCTTCAAGTGTGACCACCTCGGCCAGTGCATCTTGCCATTCTCCTCAGCTCCCACCTTCATCCTCTGGAACGAATTCGACTCACTCTGCAAATCCCAACAAAAATACGGCTGTAAAGTTAAACTTGGTTTCATCTGGTGAGTTTTTATATTTATTTTAGTTTCAAATCAGAACTAACTAAAAGCACATTCACTAATCATAATAGCCAGTGAAAAAATATAATTCTGATTCTATAAGTTCCAAATCCCAAACGTTCGTCTATAATCCAGACTATCCAGTTGATTTACATGAGTTTGGTTTATTTTGCTACTGTATACGAAACATATAATGTTGATCTAATTTCTTGTTTTTATTTTCCACAGGAATAAAAATGGAGCCGGCTTCAGAATCTGTGGGTTCTATTATTGAGCAGGCATCTATTGAAAGTGTCTCAAAAGGTGTTAATAATATCAGTTTAATGACTGATTCGATTTCTGGAACTAGCCAGCATGATACAAAAGCTCAAACCAACAATTTCAACGAAAAGTCTCTCACCAATGGAAAATCTGATGCTGAAAAGTTCAGTATCTCTGGTAAATCAATCGATCCTTTAGGGGACAATATCCCCGCTTCCATTTCCTCATCCGAAACGGATCTGCCAGCTAGACCTGTCACTGCCCCTGCGGGCACAAATAATAAGGAGAGTCAATTAACAGTTGGAAAAGATGTGCAGATATTAATGAGTATGCTCGAGGAGTCTGGACTTTGTGGACCGCCCCTCCCAACAGAAATAGTGTCCGCACCCAGCAGCCGACCAGGTACTGCAGGTGAGGATAAAATCTCAAACAGCCGTACTGCAGGTGGGAATAAAACTTCAAGCCGTCCTGGCACAGCAGAAAGAAAAAGCACGTTTGGATATAAAGCAGGCGGGGATGGTCCAGAAATTCGACCAGGGTCTGCTCGCAAAAGCAGTCGCACTTCGTCAGTCCACACTGCTGGGGGTGATCTCAGCGGTGACCCTACATCTGCAGTAAATGGTCCCATGAGTAAAGGCAAAGTTCCAACTCGTTCTAGTACCTCACCGACTTCAGGAGGTTGGATTATTTAAAAATTCAAGTTGTAAATTGAATTGAAGAAGTAAACTGATTTTCATTTTTATCCTAGGTAAAAGGGAAAGTACTCCTCCAAAGGGTGACGCTCGTCCGAATACGGCAACTGGAACGCGTGTAACGGTTCGTCCACCCACTGGTGCGAGAAGTCGTCCATCTACAGGGCTGGGAAAAAGTCCGGCTGAAAAGTCACCGAATTCTCCGAATGGAAACGCTGCGGGTGCTGTCCCTCATGGAACTCCGAAAGAAAGATCAGGAGGGAAATCCACTCCGAATTCTACAACAACAACACCAGTTGAACCGAAGTCGGCCAAATCTCTCCGAATGAGTACTCCTCGTGCTGCGTCTGCCAAAGTGAGTACCACCCCACCATCAGCAAAGTCTTTTGATGAGGAAAGTTCAGCAAAGAAGAGCAAGAGTGGTGGAAATACTCCTCAAGACTCAGCACTAACTCGGCCCAAAAGTGCGATTGCTTCGACTAATTCTGGTTCTCGCAGTCGACCTTCCTCAACTTTGTATCAACACACTGCAAGTTCTGCTCAGAAAGGTATACATTCACCGTGTCCGTCCCCTTCAATTCCTGGTTTTGGGACCTCGGGTGGTATTAGTTCAAGTCCATCTACACCGAAGACATCACGATCTTCAACTCGACCAAGAACTTCTAAATCCAAGGTATGCCTTAAAGCTTTTATCCTGTTTTTCTTTGGAGATTTTGTGACTTCTGTCTTCCATAGTTAGAACTGTATTGTATTGTATTGTATTGCCTTTATTTTTGGTGTCATACATCCGTTCAAACAAAATAAGTCTGGTCTCCCACAGGTGACACAAAATTAACATTAATACCCCGCGCATTTAACTAGTCATAAATATATAATATTAAGGAAACATACCATCATAATCTAATTACTAACTATAAAAATTAAGTCAAACAAATTACAAGATTTCATCCCTCGACATAAATATTTTCACGACTATCCAGTATCATTTAGAGCACCTCTTACACTAATATTAGTTGTTTTAAAATTTTTGATCTCTACAGGAAGACTGTTCCATAGTTTAACCGTTTATATTAGCATTAAAGAAACTACTTAGGTATTCTGAGAACATATATTCAAGGAAAGTTTTGGGAAGTAAGTAAATGAGATGGGTGCAACTGTCACTTTCAGCCAAGGAAACTTGAACTCCAACAATTTTTCTAAACATAAAAGTCACACATTTGTTCTCCAGGATGGAGAATGTGGATATGCACTCAAAAAGGCTTCTTAATTTAATTTTTGTTCGAAATGTGTTCTAAAATATTCTAATATTTATTAGATGCCGTCAAAGCATTCTAGTTGGTATTTTCATATTTTTCAGTCTTCTTACAAACAAGCTAAATTATTTTAGATTTTTATTTTACCACCTACTAAGGGTAACTTTATTATCTTACCTAGTACAGCCAATAAATAGAACCCTCAATCACACAAGGTTGACGTAGTAGTACACATAATTTCGGTGGCTACAGAGTTTACTTAAATGAGGAGTCGAAGAGTAGTGGCTAGAAACATGTCTATTTCTCTTCAAGTTGAGATGTTTTATTTAGTCTTGAGAGAAGTTATTCTGGTTTGATGTTGGAATACTTGAAATGTTAAGAATTCGTGAAAATGAGAAAACATGCTGCATAAATAAAGTCATGAGTTGAAACTGAAAGGAACCCGTAGTTCTCCAAAAATAGGAATTCTAACTCAACAATTCTGTGTTGATCCAAAGATTACATCTACCTCACTAATAGTTTTTCTACCCTTACCAAAGTAAGCCCTTCGTTCTAAGAAACCTCACGGGTTTTCAAGATTCTGGAGAGAAATTTTTTTTCCCGTCTAATTTGTATAAGAATCGTAAGAAAGTGTCCAAATGGGATTTTGATTGCCTGATGGTGAATGGTTGGTTAAGTTTAGCTTGGTGGAGTAGAAAACTTTCTATCGTTGCAACTTGCAACTTAAATCTCCTCTTGTCACTCAGCAGTTCTTCAGACCAATAGAAAAAAGTTAATCCGTGAGAAAGGGGTCGGGTGAACTTAAGTTTTCTGAGGAAAGATGCAGATCCACAAGTCAAGTACGGAATTCATGGTGTGGAACATTGTCCTTGATCTAATCTCGAGTTTATGGAAATCGTGGGATGTTGAGAGAATGGATTATTGAGTTGGAACTTTGAACATTGGGTATTGAATGGTTTTTCCTGTATTTCCGAATGTCAAATCATGTCAGTAGGGAATTTAGTTGTATGTGGTATAAATGTCATACTGCCGCATGGAGTCCCTCAGGAACTTTTTAAGTACCAAAATGTCAAGAACCTGCATTCAGGAATTCTTGAATTCCTTATCTTGGCTCTAGCTAGTGGCTTTCAGACAGTTTCAGAGTTGAGATGTATTGATCTTCTTGAAGCGATTGGATTTCGGAAATGGTCTCCATGATTCGATTCTAGAATGCTATGCACTTGAAGACTGGTGCAGTTTTTAATGGTTTTAACTATTAGGAGAGTGGAGAGTATTTCTAGCCAATTTGTAGTCCATTAGGAATGGCCATAAGAGTAAATCATGTTTGTCTACTTAATTAGATCATTAATTTTGATGGAAGGTATCGACCCGTTGGTGGGTTTTTCCACTACCCGACCATCCTCTGTCCGAAGAGATGCTGGAACATGTTTTGAATTAGCATATATATTTCAGGCTGTGTTGAGAAAGAGAGGGATTTTCTATCTCCTCTCCCAAATAATGTTTCCTGCCATGGGCGTGGGAGACCAGATGTTATCCTCCGACTTATGAGATCTCTCATCCCGTTTTTTTATGCAACGGGAATGATACCTCTGCAGTGCCTGCTAATCACCCACACCCCGAGGGGATCTTTTTTTTCATTTTCTAGGGTTAGTCATTGTCAAGAAAAAGCCATCTATGTAAATGACCCTTTGGAAGTTGCAAACTAACCAAAACTAATATTGTCGGAAGGAAGTTTGACAATTATCTTGAGATTGCTCCTCTCAAGCTTAAAGCTTGTTGGAGATTTCATATCATTTTGTGAGGATTCATTAGAAAGTGTGTGTGGAGGATGGAAGGTTGTGTTCAATAATGGATAAGGCTGTCTGAAGTAATAAAATGAAATATTAATTGAAATCCTTTGAAATGGCTAGAGAACACACGTGCGTGTTACAAGTAAGTACCCATGAATTGGTAAGCACATTTTTCTAGTCGAGAGAGAAGATAAGGTATTATAAGGGGGCTTGACAGTCGGGAGTGTCCCTCTCTTTTAGTCTCCATGCCAAAATAAGTGCCATACTGAAGCTTCGATTTCATTAGAATATTAAATGAGCTGTAGCCGTAGGAATGTAAACAGTAGGGAAATGTAGAGCAATCGTACGTTGTTTTCGCACAAACCATCATGGGACATTCAACATTATTTAATATACAAAGCCCAAGTCTCTTGAATATCAACTCCAACTCTCGAAAGTGTACTAGTGGCACTAGTGCAAGTAAAGCCCACGCGTAGGCGAAATTCTGTCTACTTTCTCTACTTGTTCTCGGTATAATAATATCGATCCTCTTTTTCTTCAACCAACTCACCCCCACGAGTCTTAGGCTGTTGTTAGGTGGAATGTAACTATTTGGGCCAGATTGACAGTTCGTTGGTATTTGCCTTTTTCTCCAAGAGCTTTCGGCTGGACTTTCTCCGACCGATTATCAAAGTTCTTGGGACGATGGTGGTATGGGTTCTTTGGGCGTTTGTTTTCATAAGAACTTTACCTATGTAGTTTATTTAGGTGCTGTGGAAATTGCCCCTCAAAATTCTATAGGATTCGAGAGAAATAAAGTAGAGTTGGTACTGCTGACTGCGAGTAGTAGAGCTTACAGTTTTAAGTTGCTAAACAAAGCGTTGGGCTTGGGGTGTGTACCTTAGCAGGTGATTCATGAAAATAAAATGAAATGA
The DNA here is from genome assembly GCA_034694785.1 of Agrenia bidenticulata. NCBI lineage: Eukaryota > Metazoa > Arthropoda > Collembola > Entomobryomorpha > Isotomidae > Agrenia > Agrenia bidenticulata. The sequence continues at coordinate 22,918 of JAQFYM010001763.1, read as the reverse complement.
AACCAAGGCTATGTCGTCCTTTCCCATGCTTAAGCAATTTTTTCATGATAGTTTAAGTGCTTTATGTTTATAGGATTGGGAGCTAGAGCTGGAGGGGAAAGTTGAAATGTCTAGATTGTCTGGATGAGAGTATACCTCTTTGAGCTGGAGAAATGTCCATGAACTATAGATTGCCAGTGCCTCTGCTTACTATAATACCTATGGGCTATAGGGTCTATCATCGTTATTGAGCTTGGTGAAGAAAGACTAGATTTTTATATACGAGGCTATATGAGTCATCCATATAACGCTCAAGCGTTTTGTGTCTTGAGTAGATATTTCTGGGTCTGAGTCATAGTTCGACATCCTCTTGTTATGGCGGTATTGAGTCAGGGACATGAACATAATGTTTATATAGGTAGTAAATCATCGTATAGAATTTTATTTCTTGAAATATGTGGTAGGTTGTAGGTGGCCGTCGTAAGGACAACACTCGTTTAAGTTACTATTTGTTCCATCCTATAACAGATGGGGAAAATTTGACTACCCCTTACCCCAAGAGGGGACAAGGGCACTCATATTCCAAAAGGGTATCCTAAAATGCCCGTCTATGAATCATATCAAGTGCCTAATAGAGTGAATTCCCAAATGACATCGACATATTCAGGATTGACAATGACAGAAGTAAGTTTTTATTGGAAAGGAATGAAGGACTGGATTCATTGATCCGTAAACCGGTGATGATGTCATCCTAGGTATTTGTACAAGATTGTGTTGTCATTGTCGTTTAGAAATCCCTCGTTTTTTCACCGTCCATTACCTCATCTGTAGTTGACTGGAATTTGTTGTGGAAGTTGAAGTTGGCTCCAGCAAGGCTCGTCGAAAAAGCTAGATATCTGAATAGGACATCCCTTTGGCTTGGCAGACAAAGGTTTATTGGATAGTTATTTTAATAATAAGTATAATGGATAATAGAGGTGTAATTTAAGGTAACACTAACACAGTCGTATGATTTACTGAAATGAAGGTGGAACAGGAAACTGCATGAGATTTCGATGCTAATAAATTACATTTGTGTCTGTCATTGTGTTTTCTCTAGAGAATCCAACCCGTTCTACAGAGTACAGAGACCACCAGTTGCCTCTTACGTCATTCTTACTTGAGCTGTTTGATTAATCTTTTTTAGGACATGATTTATACGAAATTACAGTGGGGGAGAAGGACAGAAAAGCCAAAGTATAGGTTTTTTTGGGATGCGTTACAGATTGATTACTTCATTATATTTTATGGATTGACTTTTGATTTAATTAGCCATAATGCCAGATATGATGTCAGACTTACCACACCTGGGTCTCTCATTTTTATGCGACATGGTTTTTCTTGTACATTTTCTGTGTATGTTGAAGCCAGATTTCGTTGAATTTATGTCTGAGCGATAAGAAACAAGATGGAGTAGATAATTGTAAGGTACTCCTCGTTGACCTCGTTGCAGTGTTTACTAGAACAAGGCTCGGCTTGGTGGTGTGTATTAATATTGAAATTATTTGTTATTTTTACAAGGTATAGGAGTGGCAGTTGTGGTAGTGGTACTTGTGGTTACATGTCTGCAGGTTATTCTCATCCAACTTTTCGGCACACATGTATTCTTATGGAGAAAGGGGCCAGTGCAGATACATGTAATGAAACGGAATGATGTGCTTTCACTTGGCCATGAATATAATTTATGCTCCATGGATTTCTCATATGGACTTCTCGCTATGAAAGCCGTTTACCACTATAAAACAATGTAATAGTGATGAAGATGGTTTATCAACGAGGACATCGCCCTATTTTCCCTTCCCAAAATGAAACACTAGGCTCAACTATGGATCTCGGGCTTTCTGACTCGTTTCTGTGAGTCTGCAAGGCTTTATGTTCAACCCGTCTGTTTCCGTTCTGAATACTAGTTTGGTGGTAGTTTGGGTTTCATTCAAGTACAAAATAGAATTTGGCTTGGTGTGTACATGTAGCAGTAGTGGATCTGAATGGTGGCAGAATTAGCGATTCTTTTACAATGTTCGATAAGAGTTGGAAGAATATAAAATATGTGTACAAGTAGTTGCTTAGTTGGCTTGACGTCTTTTTGTGAGTATAAATTAATTGAGCTTCAGAGCGACTGAACGTTAAATTAGTTCAGTACCATGTTACCGGTTAGGGCAGTTTTGGTCAAGTAGTGAAGCGGCAGTTGTGAATGAGGCATACATTCACCAATCAGTGTTTGATGTATAAATGATGGGGAATTATGTATTTTATTTTGTGAATTGAAATTGATTGACAGGTAGAGGTTCACAAGGGCCCTTTTGCAATTTGAGCGAGATAGAGGTGAGAGATAAGTTCCTGTGGGTGGGAATATAGATTCCAGGATGGCAAATTAAGCTGTCAGGTCCACCTGTCCAACTCCCTAGGGCAGGGCTAGGTTTTTCTGGAATTGGATGGAGCCCTTCCTTTTTATCTCTGTTGTCGGTTCTAGGCACGAAAGTCAACTACTTGTATTTGAACAAAGTGTTAAACGTGTGTCAAAGCTGTAGAGTTTTATCTCTCAGACTCTCAGCTAATCGTTATTAGATTTCGAGGAGCAGAGAGTTGGCCATAAACCTCTTGGGCTTTATCTCTGGAATTAAAATCCCATTTATTATGATTATGTATTAGATTATGATGGGGATGATTAAACGCTCTGAACTATCAAGTATGTGCATGGCGTTCGAGGGATGATGAGGATTAAATGGGATTCCAGTAATAATCCCCTTGAGTTTTTTTAGGATGATTACTTAGCAATAGGCACTTTTTCCACAATCGAAAATGCAAGTCTGTACATAATTTACAAGATGTTTATAGTTTTGCGAATCCTAAAAAGAAGTTACGTCACTTGGGCTTGCAGTTTGATGCAGTGTGTGTAATAATGTGTACACTGTGTGTGTGTATGTTTGAGCACATCCAACAAGAGGAGAGTTAAATGGGAAAATGGCTGGGAGTCTGGAAAGGCCATGAGTGAGAATTTATTTGCACAAATTATCACTTCCACTTAAAGCTGTTGTGCCATTATAATATGTAATATGTGTACAAAACATAGGCTGTCAGCCTCCATACTGCCATCATCCCAGAAGTCATATAGCTCATAGCTCAGCTAAATAGCTTTCATGGTCCACGTTCAATGTTTCTAATTATGTAGATAGTAGAGAGGGGCACGTCTAGAACATACACTACATTTTACTAGTACATTATGTTATGATGATGATAAAGAGTCAGGGCTTTAACGGTGCGGATGGGCAATTCTAGCTTTGTGTGTAATTGGGCTGTGTTTTAATTTTATGATGATGATCTCATGGACCGTCAGCGAGATGTTTCTGATTTTGCACAGATATACGAGTTAGTTATCACTCTGGGTTTCAATCGGTTGGGAGTGCTGGCTGGTTGTGTGAGTTTCAGCACTTAACTTAACAAAAAAAAACGCAAATCTCATTTTCATTAAATACAATTCGTTTGGATCAACTTTTTGGGAGATTTTACCAGATTCCACTTCCAGTTCCTTGTCCACATCGGTTCGGTATTCAAGGTAGGCGACTCTTGTAAAACCAAAATCAGCTATTAAGATTTTTCAGAATTTTTATTAAGCTGCCTAAATAATATAGAAAACTCCGGGTCTCGTTAGGAAAGAGGATTACCTAGTCATAAATTATTACTACTTTAGGTGCCCTGGGCTAACAATAACTTGTAATTTAGAAAAAACAATTTTTTTAAAAGTATGCGAAATAAGTAGATAGCTACTTGCTGGGTAAAGTATTGGAGTTGTCAGTTACTCTACAAGACCAGTGCACCGTCATGTTACAGAGGTGTGGGTAATAACTAGTAATTAAAGATTTTTAATGTTTAAGACTTGACACTTGGGAAAGGTGGCTTGGGTTGGACGGTAGAATGAAATATTTTTAAGACCTGTAAAATGGTTTATAAAAAATACATGAAGGATACTAATTATTGATATACCGACGGAGAGAAATATTTTCTGCTCGTTTTTATCTCTTGATTGTTTGATTGGATTTAATTTCCAAACTGGATGAATTCAAGGGTCTCGGAGATGTTGTTTTTCATTGGACGGATTTCTTCAGGGTAAGTTCATTGGTAGTGTGTTTCTATGGGATATCACTTTTAGAATAAGAATAATTAGGTAGCCTAAAGATTGTAATTGAAATAGGATTTGCCAGGATTCAAAGTTGTATAAATAACCAAGCTGTACAGAGTCTCATGAAAAGGTCTTGAAAATGCAGAGTTACTACACAAAGGTAGAACAGCAATATCTGTGTATCAATATTAAACTGAGAAACACGGGAATTTAATCGTTATCTAAGTGTGCGTAAAGTAGAGTTCTAAATTTAGGTTAGATAAGGGCTTTTATAAAGTCATATCTCGTCCCCGCCGACTCGTGTCATTGAAGTTGTGGTGTATTATTGGGCAATTCAACTACCTACTTTTTTACGTATTGAATATTGTCAACACTAGATCCATTTACTAGGTTTTCTCACAGTATTGAGTATGGTGAAGCTGAAAGCATAAATGGAGGCTTTTATTCTGATTGAATAACCCTGTAATTATATTGTACGGTGGAAGTGTGGAGGGATAGAATGTTGAAAGAGTTGGACAAGGTCGTCAATCACTATTTACTAGTCGTCTTCCTCCTCGAGTCAAAAGAGTCAATAATGCTAAGGATGTTTTCTTAGACACATCTTTAAATGCACTTGAATCAAAGACCATCCCGACACTCAGATTTACGAAACATCATAGCATAGTATTAGAGAAATATTGTTAAAGCGTAGACGGTGAATAGATTTTCGTAAAGGAGCTTGAACTATACAGCATATTTATGTAATTCGAAATATTTTTCGTGGTTTAATTTTGAAGGGGAAAATAATTAATTTGGTTTATAAAACTAAAAGCTCACGTAATATCTGTTTCATTGCTTTCAGATGGGTGACTCACCTGCAACAAACGCTGGGGCTGGAGACGCGAAGCCGGCCACGCTGAAGGACCAATTCGCTGTATTCAGCCGGTTCGGAGATATTTCTTCGGATGGAAAGCAAATTACTCTCAGCAACTGTGACAAGTGGATGAAGCAGGCTCATGTGATTGATGCGAAGAAGATAACCACCACTGATACTTCCATCTGCTTCAAGAAGCTGTTCAAGTAAGGGCTCATTTCATGAATGTTGAATGATACTTGCCATCATTTTATTAATGTATTCAATAATGGTTTGTTTACAGAACGGCAAAGAAAGTTTCATTCGAAGATTTCCAGAAATATATTGAGGATCTAGCCAAGTCTAAGAAAGTTGAACCACAACCAATCTTCGACAAACTGACTAATTGTGGAACACCAGGGCTTTCAGCAGCGACGAAGGCCGCTCATGCAGGAGTTGTGGAGCGACTAACGGATACCTCAAAGTATACCGGCTCTAGCAAGGAACGATTTGATGCCTCTGGAAAAGGGAAAGGGATTGAAGGACGAAGAGATGTTGCTGATGGGTCTGGATACGTGTCTTCGTTCAAGACGAAGTTGGACTTAAACAAATCAGATTCAAAAGAATCTCCAGTGGCCGTCAAGGTACCTCATAGTCCAGCTCAGGCAAAAGAAGCCTCGCCTGCGAAGTAAAAATCCTGTCGTTCCGTCATATTTCACTCCAACCAAATCAAATCAAATCCCAACCAACTCAAGCTGAATTACATGAATTATTTGCCATTAGACAGCAGGGATTACGGATCCTGTAGTAAGTACCAAGGAGGTTCACTATATTTCGCCATAATACGTATTATTTCTTGTAAATCTAGCATAAAAGCATTGGCTGCCGTTAGAGTATCAAAAAGATGGTAAGGAAAGCTTGTGAGAGGCAGAATTTTGTGAATAAGTAGGAGAGTAAATCAGGATGGATTTTCCTGCATGATATGAAAATGACACGGGAACGTTTAGTTGTTCAGTGAAACCATTGGTTGAGATTTCACATGATTCCATTATAAAATTATGAATATTCTTGATTCTTGTGATGGTTGTTAGCTTGGTTAGAATGTAGTAGGGTTTCTGGATTTGAATTCTATAGCTGACTCACCGACTAGGTTAAAATGTAGTAATAGTAGAAATATAATAATTCACCCATCCATTCTTTTCAGTTTTAGTAATTAACGACTCTATTGATCTAGTACATAGTTCTGTTGATTTTAATTGATGGATGTGAGATATTACAGAATATGCCCGAATATGCCTAACAATTGACTGGATGATGTAGCACATGCATTTGTATTGCTTATATCGTATGAGGCTGAAGGCTATATGCAGCTGTAACCTGTAACAAGATTTTTTTGTGCTAGCAAGCTTTGCAATTTTACAATTTTACAATGATTAAGAATCCTAACGTGTCTGTAGTGGAGGGAGTGCCATGTACGATAAGGTTCTAGTTGCTCGAATCGTTCGATTTCTCATGACGGTTACTCATATTATAAAGTTAGTTATTTAGTTTAATTGTGACGACAAAAGCACATACTTCACAAGTAGTATTCCAGTGGTGGTGGTGTTACACTTTTAAAAATTGTTTCTTGTTCCTCTTTGTGCTGTGTTTAATTTAATATTGTTAGATGAGAATCTCCTGTTCAATATACTTAAATTATAAGGTAGCTTAAATGTTTCTCTGTGAATGCATTGAAATCTTTACTCAAAATTGCTACCTGACCCTTTATGGACCGATTTCTTCCTTGTATTTGTTGATTGATTCACTTCCACTGACTACAGATGAATTATATGAAAAACGAAATCAAGTTCAATTACATGGTGCGAAACGATAAATTACATACAATTCTTGTTGAAAGTGTTTCATGAAAATAGTATTTAATGCTTTCGTAAAGCGTTATCTTGTTAGTATTTACAATGTATTTTAAAATATCTCTAAAACGAGGAACCGACAAGTCACACAACCTATGCAACCGATGAGCGGTAGCGGTATTACTTGGCTATCATTTTATGGCCATATGTTTTTGTGATGCCAATCAAATTAAGGGATGGAAATGTTTTTTCCTTTTTTCTGCTTTGTCTGCCTTAAGTCGTAGTAGAATGAAATGACTTGGATTCTTCAAATATCTCATAGTTAGCACATTAGACCCCGAAAAAATGAACTACAATCAATATCGCTTTTCAAGCAGACGCTCTGTGTACACTTTAAGGTTCATCCATATTTAATCCAATCACATGGAAGGAGGATCGTGTACGGCTCGCAATCAATTTTCAATCAAATATCTAATCCTAAATATCAAACCATACATTAAGTTCACTACTGTAAAATTCACTCAGCTGTCAGCATTTATTGGAATTGATGTAATAATGTGTATACAGGAGTTGATGGAAATAAATAAAATAAAATCTAGTTCTCCGACTATTAATCCTTTTGTTAAATCCCTCAAAAACAATCAGGTAGGACAGAATTCTTCAAGCATTGTGGCTCTTCACAATAATAACACTTCTTGTAGGTCTCTCCGCTGAAATCATTTTAGAAATCCATTCCGCCATAAAGATGAGCAAGGAGGCAATTAGAAGCCCACTACACCCCACAAAAATTGAGACAAGATTCGTAAGCGTCACAAAGTTCCGTTGGAGAGAACGCAAACTTTGCTGTTGCCGTTTAATCCTGAACTTGGCCAAGCGTATTTTCCTCCTGTGCTCATGGACCATCTTCCAGAACTTTGGGAATCCACACTGGGTCAGCATCTTCAACTTGGAAACCCATGCCTGCCTCTTGTTAACATAGAAAATAAAGAATCTCATCTTCTGATTCAACTGTTCCTCAACTCGAAAGCACTTGTACTTTGAGACAATTAACCCGATCCTCTCGATAGCGTGAGTACTCGTTGAGGCGTAAAATCCACCGTCGAAATAAGCATACTTGACGCTTTGGCTCAGAAAGATTCTTTCCACTACATCTTCAGTCAAATAAAGATGGTCCTCTGTCTTGATAGTCTCGTTGATCCTATTTAAAATCCCATTCCGTTCGAAATCGTATCGGAGTAGCTCATAAGGCTGGAAATAGTTGCCCATTCCCCGATTTTTAGGGTAGACTATCTTATACCCGGCGTCAGTAATTGCCCTAAGGTTTCCTAAAGGCTGGATCTCTGCTGGAGCTATGATACTACTTGTGATGAAGTTCTCATAAACGATCGTAAATAGAAGCATCGCCATTGCAAACGCTCTCAAAGACAAGAGACGAGTTGGTGTGGCTTGTTTGAGCAGAACTCTCAGAACCGGGTATAGGTTGATATAATAGAAAATAGTATGGCAATTGTTATCATTGCAGTTTTTAGGAATCCCTGCAATAACTAGGATCACAAGTGCTAGCACGATCCACACCGAATTCTGAAACGGGGATAACCACACGTCAATTTTAATGGCTGCAGTGGGTGCTCGGAAATCGCAGTAGAGGAGTCGGTCGCTGAGTATCCCTATTGGGTGCATGGAGTTCATGTCCTCGAAGGTGTAGTCCTCATAAGCAATGTACGCCGTAAACCGTCCATGGGTATTTGAAATCGCTTCCGTCTCATTGTAAATATACAGGGTGGAGGCATTAAAGATTTGGGACAAGGTCTCGAGAACCATGATGCTGTCAATACAGTCACTCATCATGTAGGGATATGTCCAAGGGCTGGAGAGGCAGTACTTTTTAATTCCACCTTTGTAATGGGTGGTGACTTTTTCAACGATTTCGATTACCTTTAAATCCTCTTGTCGTATGTTTGGGACCCGGGTTGTGTCTTGTAGTCTTGCTGATGGCATTAATTCCAAGACTTTGTGACACATAGGGCAGAAGAAATACAAGTCAGCATTGCTACGTCGTTCTTGAAGACCGTAGTTTCTTTCGGGAATTACGAGGAAGTAAAGGGAACAAGGCAATTTGTACGTGGTCTTGGGTATTGAGTCCACCACCGGTACTGAGTCCCTCAATACGATGAACGTAGAATATTCCACAGTTCTGAAAGTGTATTGGTTTGAGTTGAGGAATTTGTAGAGCCGATCGCTTTCGGCATCCTCAGAGCCTATGATGATATTTAGAACCCGGACTTCCTGAAAGTCCAGGATGGGAGATATGCCACTGCCACAAGAATCGTTGCAAGTTCGAACTGTCCACAAAATCATGTGCTCTGCATTCTTGAAAATGATGTCTTCAGCCGTGTCAAAGCTCTTGAAGTGATTAGAAAATATGCTAAGATGGACAGTTGAGTGGGGTATGAGGTCAATTGGATTTGTCTTTCCATTTATGGTGAGCAAGTGTTTAGAGATAATTAAAAAATGGAAAATTAAAACGATAGGACAGGAGAAACGGTTTCCATACCCCATGGTTGATGATTTTATTTGAAAAATCCTGACTTTTCTGAAAAACTATGCAATGCGTGATCCGAATCGTCAATTTGTTTCAAACATATAATGAGATGATAACACATGGATTCAATTGAGTTGAACTAGATATAGATTTTGATAAGGTCGTTTTTGTTCAAGTACTTTGTAAATCCGAGGAAATAAAATTGCTTACCGGATTTTTATTTTTTTTAAGATGCTCAACAACGGTAAGTTCTGTTTAGGTCGGATAAAGAACAGTGATTAAAATTGAAGGGAATAAGTGTCAATGAATGTTGACGAAGCGGAAGAAGGCTAAATTTTAAAACCCTCATTATTATTTGTATTATTTTGCAAGGTTATTTTATGCATTCTCGAGATCCTACACTATCTCGAAATAAATTACCCCACCCGACCCCTCTCTTGACTATGCTTTTAACAGTTTTAATCGACGAGAGACATGAATTAATCGAATAAATTTTTATTGATAGTGGAGCTATCTATTTATGGGTGTGACCAAAGGCGATAGTGGTTTTTTAAAGTGGAATTTTCACCCGTCCCTAGTTTCCCAACTCTACCTATGCAACGTGTTGCTTCTTTAAAGCCATTATGAAACGCGATAAATAATTCAACCCTTCTGGTTTTCAACTTCACGTAGTTTAGACAATTGAATATAAATTGCTACTTAACACAACCGTCATGAAACCGATTGACAGGGCCTCAAGGAAAGTGAACAAGGCTGTGGCTTTACTCGTTCAAGAGAAAACACACGTCTTTATTGTTGAATCGATACTTGGACGTAAGTGAAAGAATAGATTTATTTATCCAAAAGCGTAAACAAATTAGTAAAATGTACTATGACCAAACAAAATCAATTTAAAAAATAAATTAATTAAAAAACACAAATTGTGCTATTGTAAGTTGTAATAGATATTGTAAAGGCTATTTGGATATTATTCCCAAATATATAAATCAATAGAAATGAAAAAAACATGGATGCGCTTTTCAATGTTTTGTTAGAAAATCGGCGTGACCCGCATAGGGACATTCCATGGCCCTTGATAATTTTTTTTACATGCTACTGGGATGTGAACTTCTGATTACAAATAATTTTTTTGGAACAATGACCAAGAGCATCCTGTATATCCTTAAGATTTTGCTCCCAAATTCCCACCTGTTGTCATGAAGATGATTTGTTTGTTCGATAAAAAATACACCATCAGAACTGATTTTGAATATTTTTTAATATCCATATTGCAGCCTTTCATCTCTGAACATAAGTAAATCGTAAATCATAAGCTCAGAAGGGGTGTGTTGGTTCATGATCTAAACTAAACTAATAGAAAAATGGATTCTGTTTGGTAAGTTTTGCATGCATTCAATTCCATTACAAAATGGCCTTAAAATAGGCTTGAAAAAACGTTGTCTTCAACTTGGACGATTTCTCCATAAACTATCCTAAAATAACTTGTTAATATCAACGAGGATATATTTTACAGTAATATTGGTGATGGATTTCAAAGATGGTTTCGCGGAATGCCAAGACCTCAACATCTCTTTGCTCCCATGAAGGACGACTTTTATATTTATATCGTCGGATGTGTTATGAGGTACATTAGAGTGGAAAAGAAAGGGCCCAACAGGGTACGAGTACTTCGAACTCTTCACCACGGATTCGACGGGGTCTCTGCCCTTGAGTCTAATCCTTATCGAGATGTCTACGCCATGGCTGAAAAGTCCACCAACCCCAGGGTCAATGTTTACAGGATTGACAAAGGTCGAAAGGAGGCTTATGAGCCCCGGGTAGTGGCCAAGCTTACCGGTGAGTTAACCCATTGTTATAGATTTAACTTTTAAACTATAGACTTGGTGTTTTTCTTCAGGGATAAATGCAGTGGAGATCAGAGCACTTCGATTCAATAAGAAGGACCTTATCATCGTTCTCACGGGTTATCCTTCCTTCAGCTTATCCATCTGGAAATGGACGACGGAGCAAGAGCTCATGCTGGCTTTGTGCAATGAGCCTTCCGAGTTTTCTGATCTTCTTATAAAGTACAGAAATTGCTTGCCTTTTTAAAGTTGGACACTGATTTTCAACTGATTGTATTTATTTCAGCCCTATGAATGACTGCCACTGGATCGAGTATGGACGTCAACACTTGACATTCTACGATCTCCAGTCCTTCACAAAAAATGATGTTATTCGGACTCAGATTTATCTCCCCCAGCGGCAACGCGTGTACAGCGTCCCTGATCCTTTGATGGGCATGGAGTTTGCTATGAAAATTGTATCCGCTTGTTTCACCCATGCGGGGGACTTTTATGCTTTGGATGATCATTATGGGCTCCATGTGGTAGGGCGAACAATGTTTTATACTTGGTGATAATTATTTTTGAACCTGAAAATGATATGAATTCAAATAGCTTAACCAAGAAGACAAGATTCTCAACTGGCTGTGCTCCATCGGGTTTAGTTTTATAGATAAAAATTTCTCTCAAATTGTACCCTATGGGGATTCTATTGCTGAAGTTCGCAATGACGGGTGGTTCATGGTGAGCCAGCTTTTGAATTTTCTAATCAAATTAAGTTAAAAGCTGCATTATTCTAAAGCTATGATTTCATATGCCTTTTCACAAGGCTTACAGCTTACCGTCTCCGAAAGGGAAGCTGGAAGTGAAACAGAGTTTCAAATTGACGTCAAATGTCATAAGATATTTCCAGTTCCCAGGGACTAATGACAGCTTCTTCGCAGTCACGGAAAAGGTTTACAAATTAAAACCACCAATGCAGAAAATATGAAAACGTACTAAATTCTATTCTCAAAACGCACCCTTGGAATTTCTAGGAAGGGCTCGTAGAAGGAGTAGAAGAGGGAGTCCAGCACGAACCTTTTTGTATCCCGGATCTTATGTATTCAAACGTGGTCAGCGTCACGTTCATAGAACCCAGATCGGACTATTGTGCTGTCTTAACGGAGAAACGACGTGTCTGCATTCTTGACTCTGAAAATGGAGACATTGTGAGTCAAATGCAAAAAATTGCCACTGGCAATCAATTCCTTAAATAATTTTTTTTTATTATTTAACTAACAGATTGAGAAGTGGCGTCTGGCCTTTAGGCCTGCCTGCCTCCTCAGTCACCCGACATTGCCCTTCGTATTTTGCGGTACTGACTACGGCTGTGTAAATGTTCTGGACGTGCGGAACCTTAAAAAGCCGAAACTGATTTATCGGATATTCCTCACGAAAGAGGCGGATTCCTGTTCGTTTGTCATTTTCATTTAGAAATGCTCAAGGATGTTATAACAAAGTGAGTTGATCCGGTTTTTTTAATCAGGCATCAACAAAATGGCATTCGTGTCCCAGGGTCGATACCTAATCTCTGCGGACACTGCTAACGACCGAATTTTCCTCCAATACGGATATCCCTTCGAGGAGTTTGAATACTTGGACTGTGCCAAACTCCCCGGTCAGTTAAGAATTCCAGTTTATAAAATATTACTAATAATGTCAATTAATAATGTTTTTAAACAGGGGAAATCCGACAGTTCAACGTCCCTGGGTGTGGGAAAGAAGACCTTCGTTTCCAAGTGATGGTCTATGCCAAGAACAAGGTCCAAGAGCTCTGTCCGTCGTACGTGTACAATTACAGTGTGAGCAATGACAAACTGACCCTCATAGCTTCTCAGAGTATTGAGAATCCACTTAAGGCCATGGCTCTGGCCCCAATGAAGAATTACCTTTACACTTACCACGTGGAGAAGAAAAAGTTGGCCTTGACACCATTTTGCGACGACGTAATTTCGAATTAGAATACATTAGCTTAAGCCGTCATTAAATTGGGTAGGTCAAATTAAATAAACTCTTTCAAAATTTATGCACAGAATACATGGACAGTGTTACAAGAGCCGGAGCAATGGATCGAGTCAAATTCTCCTCATGATATCAACCGGATGTTGGTTCAAGGGGAAAAGCTCTATAGTTTTGGGGAAGATGGCTTCTTCATGGTTCACGAGGCTCCTCAGCTACCCAAGAAGAAAGATCAGGCAATGGTACTCAAGACTCTAAGCGTCGTTCAAACCCATACGGCTGTGGATGGTGGAATAGTCGATGGGATTATCAGTCTTGACGGAAGTCAAGTAATAACGTTAGGAAAGGACGGGACATTCAGTCGCGTTCGAATACAGTATGTTAATTAGCATAAAACTGGTTCCAAATATCAGAAGTGTTTATTACTTTATTAATCTGCTATGATTATAAATTGACAGACCAAAGCCAAAAGAACCAGCTTGGCTTCTGCTCGGGTTTGAGAGGCCAAAGTTAATAGAATACCAAATGGCTGCGTATTCCATCGACCAAGAGCACTTCAAAGATGGAAAGAAGCCTCCCGATCGGATCGAGAGCATCAAAGTGCAGATGGTGGAAGTTCAAAAACCTCCCGAGCGAAAACCCGGGGAAGTAGTAATAGTTGAAAGCTCATACACAGATACGGGGAAGAAGGATGGAAAGTCTTGGAAGCAGAAAAAGGATACTCAAGTCCGGAAGAAAAAAAAAATCGAAGTGACCACCGAACTAGAGACGTCTGAATATGAAGATGAGGAGGAGGAGGAGGAAGACATTGAGGCTGAAGAGACCGCAGGCGAAGCTCCCACCACCGCTGAAGAGGAAGAGACAGAAGCAGAGGGCGAAGTAACTACTGAAGCAGAGGATTCAGCAATGGAGGAAGAAACGAAGGAACACACGGGAGAAACAGCGTCTAGTGCCAATGCCAGTGCAAAAGCTAAACGAGGTAGGAGTGAAATTCGGAAGCAACTTAATCAAGAAGCTGCAGCTGCCCGAAGGGAAATCGAGATCGCCCCTGAAGGCATTACAGATGAGGACATTAAAGAGCTTCTGCAACCTAAAGACCACCTGGAGCTCAAAGAAAAACGCGCTACCATAAGCAATAAAAACTCAAAGCTCCAGCTGGGTCTACCCAAGCCAAGTAAATCGAAATCGAGGAAGGACAAGATAAGCAAAATTGGCTCTAAATACAAGAATGTAAAATCCAAAGTCGGAGCACAAATTAGGGGAGAGGATAAGGCCAAGAAGGATGACACTGCGGGAGATAGTGACGACTCTTCGGATGATAACACCGACGGGGGGAAACGAAAAACCGAGGGGGGTGATGAATCGAAGTCCACAGACGCTTTGTCACCTGCGGGAGTTGCCAAATCAAAATTAACTGTTCCAGGGGACAGCACGAAATCGAAATCCAAGTTAGGAAAGCCTGTAAAATCGAGTGTAAAAGCTGCTGGTAGTTCCAAGTCTAAATCGGACACAAAGGGGAAACCGAAGGTTAGGATTATCATGTCAAAAATAGATGACAAGAAGGAGAGAAAAGCCGCAGAGCTCAAGCGCCCTGTCCCTTCCCTGCCTGAGAAGCCTAAGTATTTCGAAGATATTTTTGACGATGATGAAATCAATATAATAGAATTCTCAAGACCGCAAAAAGAGACAAAGAAAACACAGCGAGTTTACGAGGGGGCTGATGTCGACGGGGTCTTCTGTGTCAGCTATGGTACGCACTTCAGCTTTTTAAATCTTACCATGTCACAGTAATGCTAATCAAGCCTTGGTACTTTCTACACAGCCGTTCGACAGGATGAGTTGCCTGCTCCAGAATTTTGGGCAAAGTACGAAAACACCCTCATGTTGAGGCAGCATCATCCCAGGTCTGTCAAATTGTTGGAAGAATTTCTCAGAATGATTGACTTGGTAATTAGTTCAATTCATTTTGTCAATTAGTCATCTTATTTTTGAATACACTAAGATCAGATTCCTAATTCATAGATGCGCTCAATCATGGCGTTTAATACATCCCGAGATCCGGTGAATCAAGTGGATATCATGGAGTTCAATTTGGACGATGAGGCAGATGATTCAATGATAGAAAAGGGAGAGAAATATGTACAGTACTGTCACATTCGAATGATGGCACGGAACAAACTTCGAAAGGATCGAATTGCCAAGTACCGGGCAATGATTTGGGAACCATTCGAAAACAAAGGGCTTCTATTTGTCGTAATAAGAAATATCAATAAATTCTTTAATAAGTTTTGTGCATTTATTGTAATTTGGGTATTTTATTCATTATTACAACTGCAGGGTTTCAAGAATCCAGTGCTGGTTGGTAACTACCCGCTTAAATCTTTTGAAACTTCATTCGGAAGTATTATCAGACAATGTCAAGAGGAGCGAAGGTTGGAGTTAAGGATCGAGTTATCAGAAACAGAAATCACCGACGCTGGGAATGAATTTACGCTCAGTGTTCTCAAAGCAGAAGTGGACTTTGTTGAAGCCGATTCCAGACGTTTCTACATAAAGTAAGACAGTTTAGGATGTGAACACTTATTTGAAATCCCAAGCCAGGATTGACGGCTACTCTAAAAAAATACTTAACTGGATTTGTTTTGCAGGAGCATTATGACCATGGACCCATTGGCAAAGTTTGATGATTATCTGTCCAGTGATGATGGTGAGACAGACGACGAATTCCTCAAAGCCGTGTTTCACGAGCTGGGCCTATCTGCCACAGTGGAGGACCAGATGATATCATCAGATTCCAACTTAAAGCTTCTCCCTACAAAACTAACCCGGATAATGAAACGAGGAAAAGCTGCGGAGAAGTCCGTGACTGCATTTGGATCTTCTATTGGGACAAAACGAAAAGAGGTGGAGAAGACAGCCTCTGCATCTTCTTCCAAATCAAGAGCAAGACGGCTAAGAGAGAAAGCCAAGAAATCTGTGAAGGAAAGTGCCATACGGCTTCGAATGAATAAGCGAAGGTATCGAATCGACGGCAAGACTACAGACGATACAGCGGACGAAGCTGCATTTAAACCTTCTAAACATAAACACCATAGACGGGTAGAATTCACAGGACATGGTGATGATGATGGTGATTCGGACTCGGACAGCTACTCCCCATCAAATGCGTCAACTATAAGCTTCTCTAAAAAAGACTTGATGTCCAAGATCAAGCCAAGCAAGTCTTACACATCTTCCCATGGAGTTTTCGGACCCAGGGGTACTCGAAGTCAACGACTGGAAGCTTTAATGGAACCAGCCAAAACTAAAAAGAAGAAGAAAGGGCACAGACACCAAGATGACGGTAGTGAACTCGAACAGAAAAGGAAACACGGCAAGAGGACTAAAAGGGAGAACTTTGCCCTCCTCAGCGACGAAGATCCTTCTGAAGGTGAGGAGGAGTCCTTCTTACAATTAAAAATAACCAACTACTCGCTTATGGATGAAGAGACTCGAGGTCCTTATCAAACTGTGGAAGAAGTATTTTATGGAAGTTCTCTCCACGAAATCAGAGAAATGCACCAGTACAAGCAAAATGTTTACCGCTACCACCAACTCGAACTCCATGCCAGGCACCAGTTTATGCGATCTATTTGGCTGACTATGGTAGGCTTTTAAGTTTTTAAACTAATTCAGTCGGAAGTTTAGTCAATTTATGGCAACTGTCTTTGATTTTAATCCCAGGAAGAAATCTATAGACTCAAAAAATTCTTTAACAAGCTATTCGACCAAAGCAAGAATATGAAGTCTCAGACATTGAAAAAGATGGCGGAGAGAAATGAGCGGATTAGAGAGATCTACTATTACTTGCGTCTAGATCTGGATATTTTAGACGAGAAGTTCGATCCTCGGGAAGATCCATCCTTGGTTTTCAGTGTCAAGAAAAGCGAGGTAGTAGACCTCTTTAAATCTTCAAATAGAAAATACTTATATGATAACTAATAATAATATTTAAATTTAATTAGATTCCAGTTCAAAGATATCTAACTGCTGAACAACGCCGTCTGGAAGATTTGAGACGTCAAGAAGCCTTGGCAAGGCGTAATACACGAATGGCAGAGTTTCGACGGAAAGCTCTGAAAGTGATGATGGACAGTAGACTGGAGGTCAAACGAGAGGAGATGCTTATCCATGATGTCCCTATTCCACCCTTTATGGAAGAAAAGGACCCCATGGAATTTACACTGGAAGAATATATTCAATCTATTGAATACCAAGAAGCTGTCGAGGAGCTTGAGAGAGCCAGAGTAGAATTGATCAAGGACCTCGAAGCAGAACTGTACAGACTTTATAGAGCTAATGCGGTATGAATCAAACAGAGTCGTTCATATTGAACAATTTAAGTGGGGAAAATAAAATAAAATTCTGAAATACAGCTCGAGTATAACGGCACGGACTTGCGAGTCACAGAAACTTACTTAACCAAGACGCAATTCCATTACAATATTGTCATGGAAGAGAGTAAGCTCCAGCGGATGCTACGACAAATGAGGATTATGGATGATTGTCAAGAAGAGGAAGATCGAGTCAAGTAATCCAGTATTAATTGAAATGTATAGTTTCTGGTTTTGAATAGCAGTTCTAACTTTCCAATGACTCTGCAGCCATATGCTAATGAAACTGCAAGACGGTATGAAGGCAACGCAATCCTTAGTTTCGCAGCTGGCCGCCCGAAAAAATAAAAGCAAAGAGAAAATGTCGGACATGAACGAGAAGGAAAAGGAGTTGGAGAAGCGCTTTAGGAAAGAACTAGGAGATGTCGGCCAGTTCTTTGAATTTTTCATCAAAAACTACAAGTAAGTACTTGGAGTCTCAATGATTTCCTCCTTATACATTTTTCTACAACTTTTTTATTCTAAAATCGACAACAGAAAAAAGCCGAAGGTGCCAACGAAAGGATTAGACAAAGCGGAGCTGTACGAAACAGGCGTCAAGGCTCTAAAATCCACAAATATTCGGGCATTTGCTCGAGAAAACGGAGAAGCAGCCAAGGCAATAGTCTTATCAATCATGGACCTAGAAGACCCAATGCTTATGCCCGTCGGTTGTCCTCGAACACACTGGGATAGGTTCAATAAACTTCGACGCGAACGACTAGCCTGTGAATTCGAAATCAAGGCTATCAACTTGGAAATGCAGCACATCACAGAAGGCCTGGACGAATGCAAAGAACGGGAGGAAGAAACGGCGAAGGCCATGGCAGCGATTTTAGCAATTCTCTCTCATCGAACTGACCTTAAAAACTACTATGTTTATAATACCGAGTTCCAGTTCATAAGTGGCAAAGGGAATATTGAGATCAACTACTGGGATCTCTTAGCTCATCAGCAATCTGTTATGACACTTGGAAGGAGTATCGAAAAACTTAATGGGCAGATATTCGTATGTCACATTGTTTTAATACTTTATAGTAGCATTTAAAGATTTATGGATGACTGAGTTTCATGCTCACATTTTCAGGCTGCTTCTGAGATTTATGTCCAAGACATTCGTAAAAGTATGCTTATCCATCGAGATATCCGAGAGATCGAGTGGCGTTTCATGGTCGTGCGTATGGCCATGCATGATGTCAACCAGCTTCTTCACGATACTAATAACAGCAAGGTAGAGTGTAAAATAAATGTTTATAAACTAAATAATTAATTGCTAATCCAAGGTAAAATTTATTTTTCTAGCCAACCAAAGAACTCCTTAGAGTTCTACGCCAAGGAATCAATCTGGATACCATGTATGAAGACCGGATGAATTTGATTCGCTACTTACAAGGCACATCCGTCAAGGTTCGTCAAAATTGTGTAATTTTGCCTCTGCTTTGGAATTAAAATTTTTTCACTGCAATGGTTTTTCTGTCCCAGTTTCAAAAGATTTACCTGGCTGCACGACGTCGACTCCGAGCAATGTACATTCAACAAACAAAGAACAAGGAGAAACTCAACGAGTCTCTTAAAGACTGGTTGGTAGATCAAAATAAAACGGCTAGTCTTCTTAAATACGTCGGGATCAAATCCACTCCTGAGGCTCGGTCAAAACAGTACAATCAAAAGTAAGACTTTGGTTTTGTTTTTTAAATATGCGGAAATTATCTACTTGATTGAAATGAAGAGCATAATTTAATGAAATGCTAATTGTTATTTGAATATGTGCAGGGTGAACAGATTCCTTGTCAAAGGGTTTTTAGTTCGAAAAGTCCATGTCAACTACCAAACGATAGATTTCTTGGAAGGAGAGCTGGCTCGGTGCTATCGAAAAGCGTTCCCAGTTTTGTGAAGCGCAGTAGATCTGAGAGAAGTTTTTTGCACACACTAGAATGTCCTTATTTGTACGAGTGTTAGAAAGCTCTAAGCGTTTAATAAATTGTAAAATAAATGGACATTAATTGACAAAAATTAATACATTCCACGAACTCGATCTATATTTAGATTTTTTGTACTATATATTTAGAGTATGGATCTAATTATTTATATCTACTAATTGTAAGTGTGAGTACACGCACTATTTGGACCAACGATGGATGAAGCACTGATTTTGTTTTCATATCCAACGGTTATTGATTCCATGAGACCATACACCAATATTCAAATGTTAATTTTCCATTTCCCAATATTAAGGGCAAAATTTTTTCAGATGCCCCCTTTGTAGGTAAACTAAGAACATCGCATAAATTACTACGCTGCAAACAATCCGACAAAAAATTACCTTATGAAAATTGATGTTTTTTATACAATGCGCAGTACAGTGTTTTGGTCATGAAATTTAGAAGTTTATAAAAATGAAAAGGATTGTAAAATATGATTATGACTGTTATTACTACAATTTCCTTCTTTAATTTTTGGTGCAGATCTCAAGCAGATTGTTATTGCACAGGCAATATATCCCTCCATTGTTAGTGAGTATCTACAAATATAGCTATGAGGATGAAAACACAAGAATCAAAGGATTCCACCCTTACCTTTATTCTTACCTTCGTATCCTTTGTGAAGCTCTCATTGTTAGTATAATAATATATGCGACTGAGTATTCAATCATGCATTAGCAACTAAAATAGAAAAGAAAAATATTCATTTATTCATTTAAAGCATATGTAGCTATTGACGGAAGCCATAATATTTTCCACCATTTCCGTTTCTAAATACTATAGAGATAGATAGTTTACCTTTGTTCATAAGCCATGCACTTTGCTTTACCTAAACCCAGAAAGACACAAAAACTGCCATCGACAAGTAATAGGGAAGTATAGTTTGTAATTTTTTGTATCTCAGATTTCGGCCTTAATCCTCACTCACGTAGTTCAGCACTAACAGCTAATAGTAATTAATTAATGACTCATCTCATCTGTTTCCGTAACATATTTTTTTAACACATTCGTTTATGGTTACTTCAACTGCGATGCTAACCGATCCTTTGTTCCATAACCAGCTCCTGCCTATCTCAATATTCTAAATATGTTTCCGGATATCTGTCAAATTTTAGTGGAGGATTAAGACCCAAACCGAACCTTACTTGAAATGGTAGTGACTATAAAATAGTCGATCGGACAAGGTAACTTACAATCACACAGATCACACTACTCAATTCCTATCTTCTGAATAAACTTCTGATTGACTAAACATAAGAAAATACATTCGATTTTTCATTACATTTTTGGAACTGCTGGAACAATATGAAGACCTACTCTACCAGAATCACCGTTTCGGTGCTAACCGTGTTTGTAACATTAATTACCACGAGTATCAGTGCGGATGACGGATCCGTTCATTGTGGCTGTGTCCCTGCCCCCTTCTGTCCTAATCATGGGGAAGGGTCCATTCGGCCAAGAGTCGTGAGTTGATTTTAAAATAGTCGGAGCTCGAATTACAATCCATGGGTGTGAATATAATTTGTAGAGAAATCACGTGAATAATTTGTCCTCTTAATTATCCAGGACAATCGGACAAAAGCCGGGTGTCCCGAGGGACAAAGGTATTGTTGCATAGAGCCTGAACCCCAGCCCGCAACAACGCTTCCTCCACCACCTCCACCGTTTCCACACTGTGGCCTTCAGAAAACGGCAGATAGGATTCCAGGATTTAATCGCGAACCCTTGGATGTAGTAAGGGCCATTTTAAATCCAAATAAGTTAATAATAATAATTGTGAGTTTCAAAGTGAGGGTTACTCTATGGAAATTGTAGGCGAATTTCGGAGAGTTCCCATGGTTGGTAAGAATACTTGGGCCGTCGGGAAATTTCTTGGGGTCAGGGGCTCTAGTAGGGGAAAGAACGATTCTCACCGCGGCTCATTTATTTGAAAACATGTAAGTGTCTCGAGTAATGCCATTTCAACTAGATCAAGCATGTGGATATTATTTTCCTAATTCAAACTGGCCTGCAAAACATAGTGAACCGGATAGCGTCATTCTTGGAGAGTGGAATGACGCCATAGATGTGAGGCCGTACAAGCCGGTCCAAATCGATGTCCAAGATTTCATCAGACATCCTCAGTACAATCCTGATAGCTTAAGGAATGACATTGCCATCATCACTTTGTCTTCTCCAGTCAACTTGAGAGGGAATCATCCAAACGTAGGAACTGCTTGCTTACCCACGCACACTTTCGACAATCACGAGTAAGGATGGAAATGTGGCCAAGTTTTTCCGGGCTTATATTTTTGGATCATGTAATTTAAAAATGATAAATGTCTCCATAGCTGTTTCCTCTCTACATATGGAGATGAGGTGAACCCGATTGTGAGAAAAATAGATCTGCCCATAGTTCCTAGCTCACACTGTGAGAATATATTCAAAAAGACGATTTTAGGACGAGGCTTCATTCTGGATAAGAAGAGCTTCATTTGTGCCGGGGGTATACGAGGAAAGGATGCTTGCAAGGTATGAAAAATATTATGGTTAGTAATTTCAGTAGTTATTGTTAAAAAATAATTAATTTAAACGCGGGTTCTAGGGCCACGGAGGGGCGCCTTTAGTCTGCAGGGTCAAGAATCACTTTCAAGTAGTTGGATTAGTTTCCTGGGGATTAACTGATGACAAATGCAGTGGGAAAGGTAATCTTCCTGGTGTTTATGTTAATGTCCTTAGCTATTTGGATTGGATAAAGAGCATTGCACCTTCACTGTAAGAGTCTCAGAGTATCTGATGATTGTTTTTTATAATTTGGTTTTAGCTACTTATTAAATATTATACATTTACATTTTACTACCTGCATAGGCTAAAAACGAGTATTCAATTTTTACACACAGTAAATCCAAGGTTTGATTTAGTGACAAATATAAAATAGATCTATTAATACTATATGCACCAGTTTAAGATTCCGAAATAAAACTGATATATCGTAACATCTATTGCCAATATTTATTTTACTTTTCGAATACTACTACATTTTTATTTAATTCAAAAGTAAATCTGAGCATTAAATACTAAAAGGTTTTTCTCATGGATCTGGAAATTGTGACCATATTCGAAATGTTTAATGGCTATGATATTCTCTTATATCAATTCAAACAATTAGGGAAGAAAACTCTTCATATTATGTTTGACAATCAGAGTTTCCACATCTCATGGGGTAATTGTAGGTAATCTCCTCCAATCCACTCTACTCCAATACTACAAGGTGTCAGACAAGGGGGAGTACTCTCTGCCTTTCTATTTGCCTTATATATCGACGAGCTTAGTGTCTCCCTTAAGATTGCCAATGTTGGTGC
>JAQFYM010001762.1:0-29412 GCA_034694785.1 Agrenia bidenticulata | reverse complement strand
ACGAGGGTCAATTATATAGGGTTTTATCAAAATAAATCTAAAGCTCTAAGATTCGGGTACCAGATTGCAATATAAAACGTACCGTGACTGTCTGTGAAATCTCTGTCGAAGTATTGACTCGTGGGTTTTTTGTTTTAATTTTATAATATCCCCAAATTTACCGACTTTTGAATGAACGTAATGGTTAATTTCGAGTACGCATCGTTTTTTTTAAATAATTTACAAATTCGACCACGGGGGGGGAGGGCGTGAGGTCGAAACAGGGGGGTTTCTTTGACGTAGATAATTGGATTACATAGTACCATGGGGTGCTAAGAAGGCTTTAGATACTGGAGGGATATTATCAGAAGTTTTCTACAAACGAACGGGCCTTTCGTAGCTGCTTGGAGTAGGCTTTTATAAAATAAATTAATAAACTAATAATTTGCTGTAGTTTTTAATTTTAAAGTTTTTAAGTTTTTTAAATAGTTTTCTTCAGCTCTTCAAAAACATATTTATATGTGGCACATTCTTTGTTATGCAAAAATGCATACACTAATGGAAATGCAGTTCCCGTGGTTGTTATCCCATGAATCGTAAACAGTTGAGTATATAAAGTACACATAACATCAAAAGTTCCATCAGTTCCCCAAACTGAGCATTTTGTAAGCATCTATTTAAATTATAAATTAGGATTAAATTATTAAGTATATAATTTTATTATTAAAAGTTTCATTAGCTACCTTAAGATTATCGTCAGTCGTGAATATTAGAATTCTCCTTTCGTCTTCAGAGTCGTGAAATAAAAATAGCTCATTCATACGGTTTTTGTATGCTCCACAGGAATTTTTATCTCCAATCTACTTTTTGGCTGTTTTGATCCAATTGGCTGTCGCCAATGTCGAATACTTCGCTTACTTGAGCTTTCTTTAGGCAACATTGTAAGAACCTCAGCTGGAAGGGTTGTGGTGACCATTGATAGTAATTTTGCGGGATGAATCATGGGCTGTTCAATCGCTTACTTCTTTAGTTTCTGTCGTGCCATTTCAGCCTCATATCTAAAACATTGATTTATTAGGATAAAATATTTATTAGGATAAGATTAAATCACTTACTTAATTGCTGAAATCTCTCCTTCGATATGAGGATTTGTTATCTTCACAGAACCATCGTTTGAGAGGCTTAACCTTCCTTTACATCCATGATTATAGTTAATGCACTTCCAATTCTCAGTGGATTTATTCTTCTTATTAAGAATATAGAAATGGCGCTGGTGACTTAATTGAGGATTTCCCATTTGGGTTACGCCGAAGGTCACCGTATTCGACATCGAAAAATAAATATGAAATAAAATTAAAATGTTTGGTGTGGATAGCTTATGACAAATATGCTCCCATGTGAAAAACAGCGAGTAGATTGTCGTAGACCGTCGGAGATCGGATAGAATTTACATATCATCTAAATGAATACGATAATTATTTCCTCGATTGGTTTCGGACTCGATGCATAATCCAACTCGACCGTTATTCATGCTCCATGAATTCGGTACTCGATACTTCATCGTACTCGGTCGGTCATCCTTCGATACTTTAACCTGTCGACACATCATCCCTCGACACTCTTTCACTGACCCGCAGTAGGTATCTAACATCCACCATTTTTTTGTGCGTCCATCTACTGTATTATGATGCCACGGATTTATTCAAGAATAAATTAATCACTACCTAGGATTGCGTTAAGTAATTAAGAAGCAATAAAGGACTCAAATGTAAAACGTCAAATGCTATCAACGCTGCAGAACAAGTAGTCTGCCAGACGGGGGCAATATACTTATTAAAAGATCCTGGCCTTCTGGAACGTTTAGCATTGCTAGTAATATAAAATCCTTGAGAAATTATCCGTCCATGATAACTAAATCATAAATCAACCGTAAGGCGTCAGGAATCTGAAGATATGAAAAGAGCACCAATTCCCTCATTACATGCGAACTAATCGCTGCGAACCCATGAACCGAGATAACAGGCATTGACAAACTACCTGTGCACAATATCCTAACCTTACCTGACGCCTGACAGTACGAATCTTCTTGATTTGTAGATGAATTGTGTTCAAGGACTCTTTGTTTCGATTTATCTTAATTATTCAATGGGGAAATTAAAATAGTTGTAATCTCGTAATTATTTCGAGTACTCTATTTCGACAATAACGCAATCAATGATTAATTAATTAATCTGAAAGCTAAAGACCAATTACTCAAGCTTTTAGGTTTTATGCCACTATATGTTTGTCTGTTACATTGACAGTCAAAGAACAAAGGTATTACATTATCCAATTTTCCCAGCAACGAGTTAGCATATGATGTTAATTAATTAATTAATTCAGTCAGTACGGGCTTAACAACCTTTAGTTAGACGTAGTTCAAAAGGAATTTAATTAGATAGTTAATCATTCAGTGGAAATTCAAAGAAAGAAACTATTTTGTTTTATGACTTTTGAACTCATGACTTTTTTTTAGTTAATTTAAGAAGAAATATTTAATTTGGTTAGAAAAGAATGCTTTAATCAACTTTCGTTTTCTATTTCTGTTTTAATTAAATCTCATAAAAGTCTTTAAATGTGAACCCCCCTTTAGATGCCTACAGCTCCATTACTCATAGTAAAATGTATCCTCGTCGCAATAAAACTATTGAACCTTGAACCTCGTTAGTCTTTCAGTATTTCCTGTGAAACCATCGGCAGATAGATATGAAGTAACAGAATTTTTGCAAAATATGGCTGATTGTTTTTGGTTCTGGTCAACTGCGTATCATCTATTATATTCATGTTGTAATTAGTCTACTTCAAGAATCCTATTTAGTTTGTTTTTACAGATGTTTTACAGATGTTTTTTGTCAGATTTATTTTTTGAATGATTAATTCAATGACAAATCAAAAATACCCATATCTCTTTGCTTTCCTGAAAAATATTTTTGTGATTTTGGACAATAATGTTCGTAGCAGTCATGTAGTATTATAACAATTTGAATATGCTATCAAATTGTAGAATCTCATGAAACGATAATAATAAAATCACATCGCCCCTCCTTCATGTCAGCTTTTCCAAAGTGCATCCTCGATTGGCTCGATTGTGATAAATCGAAGATATTTCTATTGCATATATTTGCTTTGTTGTTAATGACAGTAATACTTAAATTTATAGATGAGATCTCGGATGGTTAGTAATCAATAAAAATAATAAAAACATTCATCAGTTCAGTTCAATAATTTGAGGAACAGATTCTAGAGTTATTTGCGTTTCTCATTCCCTAAAGAAGGAGACTATTATTTTCAAGCTGAAGGTTCCATTCGATTCTCCCAGTTTTACAAATTCGTGAAATTCATGGGGGCATACCAAACACTCAACTCTCTCCTAAGGAACCTGAAAGTCTGAAAGGAAACCTACTTTCAGGTTCCTTAGAAAAGTAATCTTATTCACGAATTACAATAGCTCTGACACTCAACTTTCAAATTTAAAGAATCGGTTAAGTTCAAGAAAATATACGAGTGTGAGTCACACGAATAATTCCATTTAAAAGATCTATAATTTAACCAATTATGAACGGTTCCATTGAGAAGATTAGTTTCTATAAAAGTCTCTGAATCATATGCAACTCACACTTTACCAATCACTATGGTACAGATTTGTGGAGATAACATGTGTGAAATAAGACGTAAATTGGATGACAAGAACAAATTACAGAGAGTTGACATATAAATATGTACCGGAAGAGAAGCTCGGAAGGATTTCTGGGGATTACTATTCTCTCATTTCGTATTTAATTGATTGACAGTGTTAGCACCAATTCTCCGAGGAACTTCTGGCGTCCAAGGGGCTCAAGCTGATTACCAACTGAAATCGAGGAGGAAGGCAGCCAAGATGTTGGTAGCTGTGGTGATCATGTTTGCAGTCTGCTACCTCCCAGTCCATATGTACAGCATTGCAAGGTGAGTTTTGCAGGTCAATATTGTTAAAATTTCTCAATGAGGTTCTTCCCACTCAATTTCCGTGTTTCCAATTCAGCTTGATTACGGATCTGCCGAAGGAAATGAAGAGCGTTGTAATGCTATCTCATTGGCTCTGCTACTTCAACTCGGCGGTGAATCCCGTCATCTACAATTTTATGAGTGGTACGTTCCAAGCTTATTATGGCACTAATTTTTTTATAATTCTTTATACAATGTAATTCAGCAGGCATTATGTACAGATGTCGCCTTTTTGTAACTTTCTCTGGTATGGTGGTCACAAAACCCCCTCCCTGGACATACTTTAGGGTTTCGGGTTTTATGCCTGCAGATTTTGTAGTGCAGCCCCCCATTCGACATAAAATTGAATGGGAATGGACGTATTGCATGGTGAATGTCAGTTTCATGAATTCTAACCTTTTCACTCAATTTACTTGAAACTGTACATAAATTCAAGCATGATATTGCACTCTCAACTCAACTTCCGAATTAAAATATCTAATTTTATGAGAGCTCCACCCTCCAATTATAGGTTGATGCTTTAATCAATCTCTGGAATTAGTTGTCCTTGTATTAATACACACAAGTTACTCTTTCAAAATGGAATGAGATGAACGGAAAAGTTTTAAAACCTCTGAGGACGATAGATGTATAATTTATGCATGAATCTCAATGTAACTTTCATTACATAATACACACAGTCTAGATCGTTGACTGGCCTGTAGTAAAACGCATGGTTAGAGCTGCATCACATTAAGTTCTTACACCGAAATTTGCCATTAAAATATACAAATATACACAATAAAATCTGACTGTAAATTGTTAAATGAGAAACTAGTTTAACTAAATAATCTTTCTTATGTTTGTAATGATCTCTTAAGTTTTAATTGGTTGTTTATTATAACCTTGAAATTTATGCCTCAAAATACACTATGTTCAAGATGAGTATGCGGATAAAATGGTTTGCAGCATTTTTTTGGAAAGGTAGGGCAGTGTGAGACAATAATGTGTTACTTTCACCTTTCCCTAACAAGTTCGATGCATTGACACTTTCTTTCTTATTTTGTCAAAACAATTTGGCAATGATATGATATAAGAATTTCTTTTAAATGGGAAGTTGGGAGGGGGAAGAAGCCAAAAAAAGACGAGTATACCTGTACTTCAAAAGTATTTTAAAACAACTTGGTAATGACATTGGAATGAGAGATTTACCCGATTTTTGCAGGCAAATTTCGGCGAGAATTTGCACGAGCGTTCCAGTGCA
Source organism: Agrenia bidenticulata (assembly GCA_034694785.1). NCBI lineage: Eukaryota > Metazoa > Arthropoda > Collembola > Entomobryomorpha > Isotomidae > Agrenia > Agrenia bidenticulata. The sequence continues at coordinate 24,167 of JAQFYM010001762.1, read as the reverse complement.
TGTGTACCAAAGCGTATATCCCCGCCACCTCTCGAGTCTCCTTCTTAAATCACCACCAACAAGTCCACCGTGTATAGCCACCCTACGCCTACTTCATAAAGTATTCAAGGCTTTTATAAATATAATTCTCTTTGTCTCTCTTTTGTGTCTTCTGTATGCTTCTTGTGAAATGCATGCACGTAAGAAGTTGTAGTCTGTTCAATATTTGTAGTTGTATTAAATTATATTATTATCCTCGTCATTATTATACCGAGTATTGAATAGTATTCATAAAGTCCATGGGATGCCTTAATTTAATTTAAACGCAGGGAAATTCCGCAACGAGTTCCTTCGCACATTCGGATGCCGGAGGTGGGCAAACAATCGAAACCGGGGACATCCAATGATCCGGCGTCGAAATCAACAAGCACGATTTGAAACCCAATACGGACCCAGAGGTTTGTCTTCAAACTCGGCCAGTTACATTTACACTCGTCGAACTGAATTCACACGAACCCCTCCAACCTATTTTGCCTGAAAACGGCCTAGTGTCCAGATGGAAATGACATGCATTTAGCCTACGATCTATTGGTTCTCCCAATTTCTTCCTGTAGATTCATTTTCTCAGGTTTTATGTTATTACTTAAATGACTCGAAACATTATGGTATTTTCAATTGTCTAATTAACTGATTGGTGTGTTTTAATTTGTAGGAAGGTTCCAAACCATCACGATCCATGTCCACTACTCTAGCAGCGAGTACTAAATCTTTCGTAAGCTAGAAGGCTCGATTACATTCAGCGTCATCCATACTGGAACAATTTGAGATATTCAAATTATTTATTGGTAGACTTCAGAAGAATATAGTTTATGGACACATTACAGTTTCAGAACAGAATCAAATAATCTTCTGCAAGGTACCAGTTCCTTTATAGCTGGTTAAAATGATCTACTTACGCAATAGAGCTCGGTACTAATATTTAAAAGTGTGTACTTTACCTCATTGTTGTGTCAATACTCTCCAATATTATAAATAAACTGTATAATCGTCTTAGACTTTATCCAGACATTAGTCACATTACATATAGGCATAACGTGTATAGATCGATTCTTCCTTGTCCACACTTAATAATTATTACATGTCACATGTACAAATGTATTGAAATTTATGTTGTAGATTTGAGTTTTTTGGCTATTATAATGTTTATTTAAATTGTAGACTATATTTATCGGTAACAATCAACGTAAAACAGGGTTGCTCCTTCCAATTCATAAATTTTGAACTATGACCCTGTGATAAAGTATCTAAAAAATAGTGACTAATCGTGTGCTATGATTATTGGTGATACAGCCTGAACTTGATATCTCGATTTAGCTAGGGAAATGGGAATGTAAGTAATTGTTGTACAGAGAGTACAAAGATTTAATAAAGTCTTTTTTTAAATGACTATTTTCTTCTAAGTACTCTTTGTCTCGTCGAGTGTGATATGTGTCGCGAAGGCACGCCCTAAATATTGATTGTAAATTGTAAATATACACTACAGATTATCGAATGTATGACAATTGAAATAATTATATAATCGTGTAATAATTATGGCTTCCTCTTGGTCGTTAATTTTCATGTATTCAAATATTCAAATACGATTTGCGGTGGTGAGTCTGGTGATGAATTTTTGATTAATATTTTTAGGAGCTTAATATTAATAGTTGACGGTATAAAAAACTGCTGAAGGATATAATATTTTTAATTGTTTTTTCGTTCGTTTCATGGTCAGCTGGAGCTGGACGTTAGTATTTTGAGAAATCCTATCGTTGTGAGGAATAATATGATAATAATATAAAAATTCAATGGGGTGTTGTATATTATAATATTGTCATGATTGTTAATACGGTCTAAACTTAGTTCGGAACTTACTCTTAAACTTTATTAATTAATTAATATAATTAAAATGTATAGATAACATTAGATTCCGTTTGCTTACTCTCATTGTGATTTTAAAGGTTTCAGACTGTCCAATCTTGAATAATTAAAGCTGTGTGAAACTGTAATTTTGGAAATTATTTATTTCACTAGTCAATAGTTTTCAAAAAGAATTGGAAATAGCACTATTATGCATTTCATTTCTAGTAGCAAGTTATCGTCTGGACCAAATTTCTTTTATATTTGTCGAAAAATGCAAATCCAAAAATCGGTAGTAGAAATTAGCGCTGAAATGCCCGTTTGATTCATAGAAAATATGAAGTTTTCTTATTTAAAAAAATACTATGGAACATTTATAATTATGGCTGGATTTAACAACAAATCGGAGTTTAATTCTTGGTTTTTTTAAGCTGGTTAATCTCTTGAGCTGTTACGCTGTATTGGCTGTCAATGCCGCTGATCTGGGTGTGAACCTCAGCCTTTCCGTTGACTAAATCGACGCTTGGACCGGCTTCGCTAAGTGGCTCAACAGTCTCGCTGCAACGAGGAGTAAATACATAAGAATTGGAAAACAATTTACCAACGTATTATTCTTGTAAATTGTACTTTAATTCACTTACCTCACTACACGGTAACCATTTTCATCAGCAACATAGTTCACGACCTGAAAATTTTATCAAAGCAAATACAAAATAATTAGATGTCCATTTATGCTGAAACCTTGTCAAATTACTTTTGCATGTATGTAAAAATCAGCATGCTTATTAATGTTTCAAATTTACCCTCTTGAAGTATCCATCGCTATAAGCGTACGATCCCTCAACCTATAAAAGATAAGTTTTATATTAAACCATCAACTAATCAATCTTTGGAATAATTAACTTGAAATCAAAATATCAAGACCTACCTTTCCTCCTTCTCGAGATTCTTGTCGAACGTGGCTGTGATCCATGATTCCATCGTCTTGAAATTTATAAGTAAAATGTTAATGGTACAGTCCATGCTTTGTAATAATTTTTGTTCGTAGTTATACCTATGGCAGACCCGAAAGAGTATTTAGCGTTTTTGGATTGTTCTTCGGCAAGTCGTTCGTTTTGTTCCTTCTCGAGTTTGGTGGAGGATGAGCTGTATCCACTAGCAGCGTACGAGGACACAATTGGCTCGCTCACAACCCGAATTGGAGTCTTTACAACAGATTTTACAGCTGCCTTGTATTGAATGGGTTCTTCGTCGACTTCCTCAATGTCGGCCGGATGCCCGTAATTTTTAACGGGGGCAGAAGTAGGCCGCATTCTAAGGTTGTAGTCGGCGGCGGATAGGGCAGTCAGCCCCAAGAGGATCAGTGCAATCTGAAGGGAAAAAATATTTAGACTGTTTAGTAAATTCAATGCCTTAATTTATTTACTCATGAAGTATTGTAGACTAGGAATGTGAATTACACGTGGAAAAATTTATCCGAATTGGCTTTAAGAAATTTACCTTTGTATTCATGTTTTCGGTAAGGTTTTGGATATTGGGATTTAGTATTTTTGAATGAACTCTCTGGAGGCGGTGATTGAATTGATTTCTGAATGCATTTTTCTCTCCTTATATACGGGATTCTTCCTGAACTTCAAATCCAAGTTAGAATAGTCTGGAGTGGAATTGAAAGTTGTATTATTTTTGGAAATATTGACATTGAATGTAGAGAGTTTTGGCTTGGCAATAGATTAAGATGTACTCATGCCTCTGGATCTATGAAAAAAGTAGGTCATTCAAAGGGAAATGGAAAGTAAACCTTCGAGTCACATGCGACATTTTGTGTACTTGCACATTATCTGATAAATTTAGAATATTATGTTATTCCCATGTCGGACAGGCAGAAAGAAAGTGTCCTTGAGGTTCTTCGAGCATATATTAAAATGAGATTTCAATAGTGAGGGTTCTCATTCGTCTGGAGTGTACATAAGTGCAAATGACATGTGCTAGGGGCTAAACATACTGGTTCGTGTAAAAACATATGAAAAGAGGAGACATGATCTACATACATCCATATTAACCCTTTCAACATTCACGCTTCTCTTTATGTATGCTATATTTAAAATTATCACACCAATAGCTCAATAGTTCATCGGGTTAATAATTTTATGATCAGGATTAAACTAAGACAAAATCGATCTGAATCGACCATCTTGTTGCATGAGTGATCAACTTAAAGATCTCAATTTTAAAAACAAAAGCAATCTTTTATCATTTCATTCCTATTTGAACAGAATCTGCACGGTTTGTCATCACCAAAGTCTCGGAAATAATCCGCAAATTCTAAAAACTATATAATCATCCGTTAGAATATGTTCATTTGTTGGCATTTGCAATTTCACTTTGTTTCTGAATTATTTCATAGCAATTTATATGATAAATATGCAAATGCTCATGATCTTATTTATTTAATGAGAAACGTAGGAATTTTATTCGATGGCACGTCGTCGAGAAACAAGTAGACTTGCACTACGATTATTATCTTCTAGCTAAAAATATTTTGCCCCAACGAATATTCATTCGATAAATCCTATGGATATCTTAAGGGTGCAGATATCAGCTGTAGTCAAGAATAGCTATTGAAATGATTTTAAGATTTCTCTTTGGATATCAAGCAATGCATCTAACCCTGTTGCCAATATTTATCCCGGGTTCAATGAATGGCTTGGCTGGTTTATTTTATGCACGGACACGGAGTTATTTCATAGGAAGCTGAGAAAGTTTTTGCCACCACTAAAGCTATTTAAAATAATTCTAACATGCATGTATCCATGTATTAGTTCACTACAAATGAAACGTACGTAATTGGGATTGGGCAAAACTTTTGATTAAACTCCCGAATATTTACTCGGAATTTTTAATTTTGATAGACGACTATTAATATTTTGAACATTTTATTAACTAATATGTCTCAATACATTTCTGGGATCCTTGATGTAACAAAATCTTATTGCATATTAAATATTCTAATAATCGAAGATGGAGTTGAGTATCGTTGATCGTATCTATACACGGAATATTCTACTTCACTATCTAATAACTCCCTCCTAGTGCAATATATTTTTGAACATTATGCTCATTCGTTTTTTTACTAATCTCAATTAAGTTTCTATAAAATATAAAATAAATATTTTGCCAAATTCATGTGTAAACATTGTTAGAATTAGCAACTACAATCGAAATTCTTGACGGTTATAGATTCAGAAGATAAATTAATGGATTCTTCTGGATTTACATTCTAGTCCACGAGAGCTTTTTTTGTATTTAATGGTTCAGAATTGAATTATTGAGCCTTGGATTTTTTCTTAATATATGCTTTCCGGAAGAAATTTGCGAATAGCATAAAGTATGTTGTGTACATTGCAAATGCAAGGTGGATGTTGCTGTAGGGTCTCTTGCACTCTTGCCCAGACACTAAAGTACACAAAATAAAATATTAAATTCTTAATCTCAGTGAATATAAAGAATTTGCCAAACTTTGTAGACTCACGTTTGATGTAATAAGTGCTGACATTGATGATAACTCCTACAACCATTTGCATAATCTGAAGAACCGTTATTGCCATAGGTATGTGCTTTGGTATTTTTATATGAAGTACCTAGAAGATTCCAAACTATTAAAACAGTAAAACCCAGAAAATGAAAATGTAATCTTCAATTGTCATAGCTTACTTTCATCGCGTAATAAGTATACATTGCCTGTGAATACAAAACATTAAATTTTTCATTATCATTCAATATATCATGGAAAAATTATTTTGAAATAGTCAAGATTTTGTAAAAAAAACATGATTTAAGTACCATGTGCACTCCATAGTTCATGGAACAAAACCATCGACTTGATGGATCGTAGGCTGAATATGCGAACCAGCAGTAAATAAGCACCGTCACATGGTGATACCTATGATAAATTTCCATGTGACATTAATTATACATTTACGATAAATTAGTCCATTTCAATAAAACAAGGCATTGCCGTGTTTAACAGGCTGCATATAAAACTCAAAGCAAATACTGAACAATGAGTTTTGAACAAAATCACAGATGCATAAACTGCCTTGTACTTAATTAAATTGAATTTGACCTTACCAATGTAGAAAAATGAGCTTTTGCTTCCTCAGGATGATGAATGCAGTGTCTCCAAATTCCACCATCTTAGACCAAGCAAATAGGAGACCCCACAAGGACGTAGCAATGTTGTGATTATCTCTGGAGTGGAATAAAATTTAATGCATTTATTAAACAATTGGTTTTCATTTTCAAGCGTACAAATTTGAGTAGAAAGTATATCCGCATATTTCATCTGCATCCTTTTATACTTTTGTAGCAAGATGTATCTTACGCAAAGCAGATAGATCTGCGAACTCCTCCGATGGGTGAGACAGTCCATTCGTACCATAACTCTGGAATGGAGCGGAAGAAGCCTGTAGCGGAAAATAGGGCAAGTGACACATTCCAACAAAGTAGAGCTCTTCTTAATTCAAAGGGTTCTCTATTTTTCATTAAATACTTTCCTAAAAATATCAATGTCACATATGTCACTGACGCGTATAGGCTTAAATTCCAGTTTCTATGCATCCAGTCGTGCCATTTTGTATGGTTGTACTTTTCCAATTCAAAAATATGAAGATATCTGTCCTCGTAATGAGGTTCCACTGGTGGTCCACTGTGACCCGAGTTAGGATAACGAATTTCAGTTTCTACACTCATAATTGAGCACTTGGATGGGACAAGGGGGCACTTAGACTTCTATAATTTCTTCCGGGTAAGGGGGATGGATTGAACTTAATTCAGTTTCCGCAAAAACAATTCCATACTCCCAGAGCACAATGTTTATGATAGAGACAGCCAAGATAAAAAAGACTAATGAAAACTAGGTTTCTAGGTTTCGTAAAGTTTGGGCATGTTGCCCTGTTGGGCAGGCGGACGTATGTTGTACATACACACAGCATAGATCAGGTGTTTTTTCTAAGACTCTCAAGACCTGCTTAATTCCATCAGCAGTAGCATTCACTGGCAATCATTCATATACAGGTTTTTGAAGAATCTTAAGAAGAGATACTTAAGTGGGCTAGTAGTGCTGCGGTTGGTAAAATCCTCGTCTAACCCGAATCTCCTCTATCCCATCCTCTACAACATCTTCTAAACATATGGATGCCAATGGGATTACAAACTGTTGGTAAGCTGCTGGTGCAAAATCCTTATAGGCTACATAATGTTAGGATTATCAGTTAGTGTGTAACACCTTTTGCTAATAATCCCCCCAGCAATTGCCCTAAAGTACTTGAGAGTATAATATAAAGGGGGCTGAGCTGAGTACTATCTTTTATGAGGTTATAAATGTATCATAAATTCGATACGGCAGAGCTGTAGTACAGGTCAGTAGCATCTGACTGAATGATTTACGGAGATGAGGCTCCTTAATTCCATAGCTATGTCTTTAGATTATATATACTACACACATGACCTTATTTATTACGGCAATGACCGTAGACTTCATCGTGTGTAGGTAGGTCGTAAAACTCATACGTAATACTCTATATCTACAACCTGTATAGCTGCATTATTAAACTTTACAGTAACAACTCAAACGTTACACATATGTATATTATTCGTTAAACGCCTCTATTATTTTATTCATGGTGAGATTAGCGGTTAGAAATATCAAAACCCAAGATCTAACCATTTTTTAATCGAATTCTAAAAAATCTATTCAGTTTTCAGGAATAGTTTGTACTTTCTCGGGACCAAATGTAAACAAAAGAATAAGTTTGCTTATGCAAGCTGTATAATTCGAAGAAAATTATTTATTCGGCAAGCTATATTCGATTTACATTAGAAAAGTTTTAATAATCTTTAATTGCTCAATTTAAAAAAACTGTGTCGAAAATTAAATATCTGTTTGAATTTGCAATTATTTATGATCCAATGATTAAAAGATAAAAATACTTATTGGATTCAATAATTATTTAGCAATTGATTACAATCATTAGAAAGAGTTTTATTTTAAAGATTTCATATTGTCTTGAGACTTTTAATCGTATTTTAATGTCCGATTTTGTGAACCTCGGGTTATCGATTCAATTTGAATAGTAGATCCTAGAATTTTAATCCATTGAAAAAATAAAACTGAAGTTCTAAACACTTCAATATCCACTTCTACTCCCACCACTTCCGCTTCTACTTCCACCACTTCCAGTTCTACTTCCACCACTTCCACCGCTATTATATCCACTTGACGCTTGAGAGTTGCTACCACTTCGCCACCCAAATCCTCCAAATCCAATCCCAGTTGGGTCACCTATAAATAATATAAATAGTTGGTATTGAAATTGCATTTCAAAGTTTTGCTGAAGCTTTTTCAAATCAAGTTTTTATGAAATACCTGGGAAGGCATTATTTTGTGAGTATCGTTCTCTAGGACTGTTGAATCCTTCAGCAGCCAACGGAGCCACTAAGGCACTATAAAAAATAATAAAACATAGGGTATTAGTTGTGAACGGATTGGTTTCACTTCTCTCTGAATTTTTTACGATAGATTGTATTCTGACCTGCCAGCAAAACCGGAATTAGGGCCAACTTGACCAGCCCCCTCAAATCCAGTCAAAGATACGCCATACGGTCTGTTGTTACCAGCTTCCGCTTCTCGAAGCACTAAAACAGCGACAAATACCATTACTAGCTTTACGAACATGTTGGAAGATTTGGGATATCTTACGCAGACTGAACCATAAACTTCATTTCATCTGCTTCTTTTATATTCGTGCAGGAGTACATTTTCTGTAATTTCCCGAGATATAATTGCTACACAATTTCCACCATTTTGTGATTAAATAATTTATTCTTAAATCTACTTCAGTCATTCACTACTAAATTAGTTTTTCTAAAACTCCAATCATAACAACTATAGCTGCAATAGAGAAATGGAACAGTGATGAAATGTGTGTAGATTTCTAACAATAGATTGAATGGCACACGAAAGGTAAAGAAATGTTTTTTGTTTATCCAATTAAATGAACTACTCCTCTTTACAAAAGAGGACTGATTATTTGTTTGAAAAGTTCATGCGACAATTCACATTTCAAGTCAGACTAAAAGAGTGGTGTATAAGTCAGATCATTAGACAGTGTATAGGGATGATTTTAGATTTCTTAATTAAACGTTGTTCCTTTAAACAATAATAAATGGAAACGCTAAAACGTTCCTCAATTCCCAAGTCCCCACTTTTAATCACACATTTGCTATACTGATCGTCTAAATTAGAAAAGCGGCAGCTCGTTTCCTTTGTGACTTTTTGGCGATCCCCTCCTATGACCTTCCGATCCCCCTAATCCATGCGGTAATGTGATTATGAAATCCAACACTAACACTGTTTTAATGTGGGAATATTGATATATTGATTGTATTTTATAAAATGTCGCAGTACTCGCAGTGTAAAAGATTGTAAAAGCAGCCAAGATTCTGAGCACTTGCAACTTAATAATAAAAACTCGCTACGCCACTAAGATCGTTAAGATCAGAATCAAATGTAATTAATTAGGTTAGTTAATTAAATGGTGCAATAAAAAATACTAAATGAAAGTATCAACGACTCTTTTTAAAGTTTCCAAACCTCCATCATCAAGTTAAATACTTCGAAGACCTTGTATAGCCTTTTATTTCAAAGTTGAATCAAAGAAGTTACTCAACCTCGATGATCTTACGCTGGCACACAAATACCGAATGCTGTTGACAGAGATCTGATAGTCAAACGATATGAATATACTAATTACTTGTAAATTTAAATTAAACAGTGTAAAAGCGTTCACAATTTACCAATTATCTTGCTTAAATAGATTGGTAGCTCTGTTCGGCTCCATCAACTCCGATGTTATGTACTGCACGAATTAGTTCCAAATTGAGATGATTTTATGATACTATACTATGAATAAGTATTAGGTACAAATAGCTGTACCCTGCCACTATATCAATATGAACAGATGGTTTCATTAATTTCCAATGATAAGGTCCAAACAAGGGCTGAAATTTTAGTGGTGAAATTGAGGTTTTGCTTTCGGCACAAGTTTCTGTGGTTTGAGAAGAAAATTCCTAGAATGCACGGGTGAACTATTTGACAAAATTCCATTTCAAAAACGTGATAGTTGGGCATGACGAACAAATCTAAGGGGAACATGAACAGGGTCAGTGAATCTATCTATTAAAAATGTAGATTTACATTAATTAAAGGCATAATTTGCAATGTTTTCCTAGTAATTTTTCGTTTAGTAAGCTGGATTAAATTCAACATAATTTTTTTGAATACAAATCATAAACTTTACCAAATCACCAAACATAAGTAAATGCAGTCTCGTTTCAAGAGGAGTATTTCAAAATTGTATCAGACCAACGTTCAACAATTGAAAGATACGTTTGATATAATTTGATTTATTTTTAAATCAAGCAAGTATAAGATACATATTTAATCAGAAACTACTACCAATTTTTCAAGCAATTATTAGTAGTTTGATAATGATTTATAAATTAAACTATTTACAGCGGATGGATTTGTATTGATACGGAGGTGTTGGGCGAGTAAGTAAGTTACGATCACACGGAATCCGGATAAAACATTTCTTTATGCGAATACCTGCTATAAACATTAAGTACCTTATCCATATCCATAAGAACATTAGTATCATAAACGCTCCTACCTATTCACTCCAATTTCCATATTTAATCGAAGAGACATACGTACGTTCACAGCAAATACATATCAATAAGGTTCATCAATTCAGTCAGTGACATTTTCTTCCGTCGTTTCATCAGATCCGATTTCTTGACTGAGTTGCCTTTCCTGTCTTTTGAATGGAGCTCTTAATGCGATCCTTGCTAAAAAATGAGAAGCTATTAGAGATGCTGATGTGGAGGGAGTTTCTGTAGAGCCGATATTTTTAATGCCCGTGCCGTCATCATTTTCACGTTTTTCGGAAGAAGGTGCATGTGGCACTATGGGATATATCGGAGGTCTTCTCTCCACAGGCAACGATTCCCTTCTTTCTCTTTCAAAAGCAAATACGGCTGGTGCGGAGTGAGCTTTTACATGAGCAGATGTCGAAGGATTTTTTGGGTGGCGGTGAGGTGCCACTTGTGTTAATAACCTTGGTGGTTGAACGTAGAAGACTGGATCTACGGGACTTTGCTTGCCATTACCCCCCAATGAAGTCTCTTCTATCTGAGCTCGAAATTCTTTACCTTGATTATCTATGGTGGGTGAGGTTTCCACGGATAGGAAAGGAGAGCTTCTTATTTTCAAACTCGAGTTCAAATTGCCAAGAGAGCTTTCTCCACTTTCAAAATCTTCTGCATCCAAGTACTCCATCAATTCTTCAGCACAGCTTTCACTTTCATGTCTACTTTCCTCTTCACTATCGAACAGATCTTGTGGGTATGACCGGACATCCCGAACTTGAGAAGATGTTGAAACGGGAGGTGGGGACAGTCGTTTTTCTGATGAATCGCCAGACATAATTGAGATATCTAGTTCCGGACTAATGCGTTCTAGTGGAGTAGGCAGGTATGGAGTTGGAGGATAGCTTAAAGGAACAAGATGTTTGTCTGAGTCAGCTTTTGAGCCAAGAGAAAGATATCTTCTCATTTTCGACCCAGGTGGAAACATCTGAAAAACCACAGCATTCAGATTAACCATTTAAATCACGTTTCCTATACACTCAAGCATTTATGACATCTCATTTTCTTTATATAAGAAAATAGATAGAGCAAGATTCTGTGAAGGAGAAAATTTAGATTGTCAAACGAATAAAATTGAAATCGAAATCGTTCGCTAACATACACACAGTCAATACCAAGCAAATAAGCTATAATTGTATGATGCAATGCTGTTATTAGGCTTCCTTTTCCACATAACTCAGAATCAAAAGCTCTGAAAATTTCTTGTACCAACCACCTCATCTTTTCTTTAGATCGGCAGGATTTCATTTTCCATGGGAGATGAGAGGGTAATGGAGCACAAAATAACCAGAATCGGAGCCCGCATTCTGTGCAGTTGAATATAATGAGAATTTATGACAGAAGAAGAACTGATGATGATAAGATTTGCTTCTTTGATAGATTTTATGACAAATTAAAGGCCGTTGTTCATTTAATTACATTTATAAAGATTTGAAGATAAATGAATTCAGAAAAGGGATTATTTCATTGTAACTTTTGTTGGTACTTGAAAAAAATGTTAGTGTAAATTTATACGCAATAATTTTCAAATACCCACGCATCGTAAAAATCGCCAAATGTAAAAAAATTCCTTTCACACATCCTACTGAAGGCGTTTGATTTTCTCAGCTAATAATTAACTGTTTCGCTATGACAAATAGTCTTCTGCTGCTGAAAGAATTTTATCGAAAATTTTAAAAGTGAAAAAACTTGACATTTTCATATTAGTTCATCAAATTTGATTTACTTGATTTACAATTTATTCAGGACTGATTTAAAATTCATCGAATGACAACAAAGTTCATCTAAATTTTCAATTGGTTGAAATCCCCAACTCCAATTTAATGGAATTAATTCGAATAAACTGGCGCATCTATCGAAAGATGCCAACCAAACTTAGATAGAACCTACAGAATCCATCATTGAATTAAGCAAGCAGTTCAAGTCCCATCAATCTATCTTTCGTCGAAGGAAAAGGACTCGGAATTTAAATCGGCATGCATATCCCAATTCCCAATCACTTCTTACCTGCATGATCGTCTTAATCAATTTGGGGGGTTCTACTTTGTTCTTTATTATGACTTCGCCAATGAGTTCCAAGTCCGACGTGCCTTGAACACTGCTGCCTACATTGGCTTTCCCCACACTTTCAGCTGCTTTGGCTCGTCTACTATTTTCTTTCATAAGTTTTCTAAGGGGTAAATAAATTTCACATCTTATTTCTAAGTAAGAGTTTCTCATACAACTGAATTCAACGAAAATGCCGTACATACTTGGCTTTTTTCTTAATTATTTGCTGAGAATTAGGATAGTCCCTAATGACTTCGTCAAGACCATTCTTGCTGAGCACGAAAAGATTCGCGAACCCAGCGGATCTAGGAAAATGGTTGTAGACGTGTTAATTATGCAAGTTAGTTAAATCACTTGAACTGGAACGTGATGATTCTGATACTTCGAAAAAAGTTAGTTTACAACAACTACGTTTTAGCCCACCCACCAGCGTACAAGGGAAATGCATAATTGCTTAAAAATAAATGACTTTTTACTATTTTAAATGAAAATCTCACAAGCGCTGTGAGCTAAGCAAATAGAGAATTTTGCCCTTTTTAATATATTTCCGGAGTTTGGAGTACTCTTTCATTGCCACACCGGAGGTTTTAATAAATTTAACATTTTTTAAAAGCTGGGTTTTATTGTGAAATACCTGACATCCGCAGTTCTTTTATTCATGCCGCCAATGCCAAGGAGTGCAATCTCTCCAAAAACTGAGCCTTCCATGAGGGTAACCAAAATATCTGTTCCTGAAGAACCTCCGATTACATGAATTTTCCCACTTTTTACGATGTACATATCATGACCAATTTCTCCCTGAAGTTAAAAACGGATACCATGAATTAATCAAATATAACATTGTGTTATATAATATGAATGTCATTTTAAAGCTGATATCATATATCCTTAATTAAAGGTTAAAAACTGGGAATGCAGAAACGGTAATACGAGTACTGATTATTGTCAGTACTCATAATTAATAAATAAATAAGCCGGTTATGGGAGAGGTTAAAAATAAAATACCTTTCGGCAAACGTAATCCCCGGGTAGAACGGTGATTGAACGGAGTTTCACGACAAGTTCACGTAAGAACTCAACCTCACAATTCTGGAAGAGCTTCACTTTGCTGATAGTATCTACGTGGAGATTAAGGGCAAGCTCTGTCCTCATTTGAATTGGTAGGAGCTCCAGAATCTTGCTCTCGTCTTTTAAATATACATTTATTGTTACAATTTTACAGTTACGATTTTAATAGCACGAGACAAATTGAATCCACAAATTTCTGATTGAGTTAATAATGGTTATCGATGATAGCCAAGAATCTGAATTTGGTATATGTGAAGTAAACAAACAGCTAGATCTTTTGGGATTATAATCTAATGAGTTCATGGTGGCCTTTACTGCCAATCCTCATTTTTTCAATCAAAATGTCAGAGAATTGCATACATATGCCTACATTACGGGAGAAGTAGATTTCTCGAAAATGAAATGTCATACAAAAACACGTAGACGAACGTGTTCAAGTTCCAGCCACCCAGCAGACTGAGTATTATTTATTAGAACGCTACTCAAGGACGATAGCAAATTAATTTTTTGAGCCAAATCAAACTATTTCCGCCTCTAATCCTTGAGTACTTCTAAATCAATTCATTTACCTTCAATTTCATCTAGAATTTAATTAAATCTCTCAAACTCTAAACAAGAAATGTAAGCTACTCATGGACTTTGATCAACATGCCAAAAACCTCTTAATGTTGCTATTACAAAACACAGTCAGTATGCATTAAAAATCGATAAGTCCGTTTAATTTCAGTATCATACTTAGACTTTTTTTCATGCATTGAATTATGATATCATGATAGGGTCATCGATAATCTACCCTTTATAAAATGACTTCAAAGCTTAAGAAGTAATTGGTATTTTCCTTTTCTATAGAACAATTTGTCCATGCAAAACTAACACAGATTAATTGATGAATTTGCTATGCATAAAACACGTAACAAACAAATCTGGTTTGTTCACTGTTTTCTGAATTGCTTTACCATATCATCACAAAAATTAGAGGGGAATGAGAATGTTGAGTAAAATAAAAATACTTGTCAAATCATTGAAATCATACCAAGCGTCTTCTGTGTTTTCCAGGTATAAGAAAGCCATAGTAAGACCTTGTCCTGCAAATTTGTTGAAACTCCAAGACTTCTCAAGTAGCTAATCGTAGCATAAGTCATTGCTTGGTGCTCAGTTTGATTTTTCGTAGCAGAAGCAATTATATCTCGAATCTGATAAGGTAAAATTACACCCTGAAACATGTGTGTAAGATGAATTTGTGATAAAAAGGATTGATATTGACACGATTTCTTGACTCGGAGTCGAGAGTCAGGAATGAGTACCGGGTGAGTTGAAATATATTTACGTTACCTGTCCAATCAGTACGGCAAACACGAACACTCCACTCAACCACGCAAATGTCATGAACAGGTATTCCATTTCATTTTCAGGTTTTGGATTCTTTCCTATGCTCGTGGCCGTTTTGGTTGCAAAATAGAAGCATCGTATGTATCTACAAATTTTTATAGATTCTATTACAAAATATTTTTCGTTTCATCCTGTTTTCAATGAAATTCATCCAAGTCATATTCTCAACCGTTAACTTATTATGTATGTCTGCAACGTCCAAATATCTTCCTGTTTTAAAATCAGAACACAGAACTCAATCCCATTGGTCTTTGACCTTGTAGAGCTTGAAAAATAAAGCCTACTTTCATGGCATACTTGGACGAGGAACGAATTTAATTTCCTCATTCCTCATAAATTAAAAAGTTGTTATTGAGTTTCTGTCGAAGTTCAAAGAAACTATGAATAGGTATTCCGTAAGTTTCAAGGATTATCTCAATTATTTGTCAAGCTTCAAGCTTGCTAATCCGAATTTATAAAAGTATCCCTTAATATTTTAGTCGTCAAGTGACTTCAAAACTCGTCGAAAAGAGCTTATTGAGTCGGAAAAATCCCCTTCCGTTGTACTCTGCCAAGATTAATTGACAACGATGTTAAGCAGGAATTTTGGTACTCTCCATTGTTTGAATTCGAAACTTTTAAACGAGAATATCAAGTACATAATCTCTTCTAAAGAAATTAATCAGATTACAAAAAATGTGCATGTGCTCATAATTAGCAGACAATGCAGCAACAATTGTGTATTTAATTCAATCAGCTTTATATATTTTAGATATATATTTTATAACTGTTCTGCTAGTTTTAAATAACAATTTTAACTTTCGTTCCCTTAACCCAATTAACCCGAGTTTTTTCTAAAGATGCAAGATTTGAAAATCATATTCTGATTTTATCCTATTCTCTTGGATCGTAAAAGTTAGCCTGTTAAAAAATGCATAGAACTTTTAGAGAAACATATTTGTAACTAGGGGATCGCAAGCCCGAAGAAACGGGCTAGAATATCATAATTAATTTGTCAGGGACGTTAGAACTAAGTTTATAAGAAAACACTTCATTTGACACGTGGTAACACAAAGATCAATCCCGTCGCTTGGTCCCAATGACCACACTAACCTTCTTAAGTTTTACTGGATCCTTCACTTTTAATTATTTCTGTCAAGTCCTATGATCTTTCTATCCCGTCGTCTACATTTACTACCACCCCACCCCACCAACCTTTTTCCGACAGTCGGTAAGTATGTCCCCAACTGTATGTATATGTACCAACGAAAATTATTTCAGATTTTTTTTACAGCAGTCAAAATTTATAACTAATTATAACAACCTTATACCACTTATATTTACAGAGCAATGTCAATTAGATATTTTCCACGTGGTGTGATACCTCTTGAGAGGTATTAAAGATCTCTTAAATTAAAATTAAATAGGAACACATGCAATCACTTCAATATTGTTTAAGCTAGCGCAGACAAATTATGTCAAATTTGGTTATTGAATTGTAAATACGCCATTCGATTGCTACCTACAGAACTACCAAATTCACTTATTTAAAATCAATTAAAATAGCTTTCAAAAATATTTAAATGAGTGTATTAAGGCCCATATTTAATTCAAGAAGTATCAGACACGTATGAATATCTTAGGGGCAATGCCCACTGTGTTGCTGCGTAAATAGTAGTGATATAAGGCAGTTATAATTAGTAATAAATCTTGATTATTGTAAGCAAAACTTGAAAAACATTTCGTTTTCATCGGTACATATTTACCCGGGAAATATTTACCATGGGGTCATATTTACACACGGATCGCTCGATTTGTATGCTTCAATGTTGTAACTCTCTGCAATGCCTACACAGATATTTTTCTCTACCGCCCGCCCGCCCGCGCCGTGCATTTTTTTTTATCTTCCTGTCTCAACGCCTACATTCTAGACTACCAGTCAATAGTGCTAGGGTCAATTCACCACTTCAACTTCTGCAGAATTCAAATTTTAAATTCCACGAGAGTTTGTCTCATATACTGAACTTTCCATTCTCGCTTCTGCCTGCAGACATGCAGACACACATAATAGACATTTAAAGAAAACTATTATAATAGATTGAAATGTTATACGCGTTTCCTAGGCCATCAAAAGTCCATGTCGTCGTTCCGATTCCTTCCAACGTGGAGAGTCCATAGTAGGCGCAAGCGTTGCAGTGTATCATATACATCATATACATCATGGTATATGTTATTCGAGCAGCATACGGGGATGCTAGTATCGTATCGAGTCGCCGAAATAATTCCCAATAGCTATCAATCTTTAAATAAAACAAATATTTTTACCAATTTATAAGAAAATAATAATTGAATATATATTGCTTTATGTTTTCATACTAAATGAAAGTTTAATTCCTATTACTTAAAAAAAATCACTTTAACTTGATATCATTAAAGAAGAAAAGTTTTGATTAGTTCTAAAGTAACATTATTACCTTTAGCAATCTTGGGATGCGGAGAATAGGGTAGTTTTTATACACCAAGGCGACCAAAATATCAGCAGGGAACAAGGCTAAGAGATCGATCTTGATGATGGCGATGAAAGTAAAGAAATACAATGAAAACGAAACTTTTAATATGGTTTGAAAACCTTGGCTCTCTCAATAGAAAAATACACCTAGAGTCGAAGACGATATAAATAGTTTTTTCTGAACTTTATTTTCCACTATAAGAAGCTGCAGTCTTCATTGCGAAGATTGTATGAAAAGAGGTACACATATATGATCAAAAAGCTCTCCGAATTCGGTATTTAGAAACTTTGGACGCTGATTTACTTACTTTGAATTGCCAAGTTCCGAAGTAGGTGTTTCTGGCTTCAATGGGGTCCTTAATCCAGAAACC
The DNA here is from genome assembly GCA_034694785.1 of Agrenia bidenticulata. NCBI lineage: Eukaryota > Metazoa > Arthropoda > Collembola > Entomobryomorpha > Isotomidae > Agrenia > Agrenia bidenticulata. Next base: position 6,158 of record JAQFYM010001762.1, on the reverse strand, counting down.
TTCACTAAGGAACTTTCTATGAGATTTAAATACGATTATGTCCATGAAATAGACAGCATCGGCGAAATAGTCCAAGAACATCCAAACATGTAGGTTTTCGGCTGTCTGGTAGGGAAATATAACACGGAGTGGTATGACCCATGCGTTGTATATGAAGCACATCGAGATGAGTACCAACCAACTTACATAAAAAGTTCCTGTTTGAATGAATTCGCAAGTCAACAATAATTAACCTATTATTTTCTTATTCAGTAAAAATTTTGTGTCATCATCAGCTCTCACCATCAGCGTCAACAATATAGTTACATGTCAAAAAGTTGAGAAGCATCTTGAGTTTTCTTGTACAACTTCCCTTTACTTTCTCGGAGATTGACTTTCTTTTCCCAGCTCCTATCAAGGAAGGATCTGGGGAGCATAAAAACTTCAGCCGCTCTAACAGATTCCCTTCTGTTTCGTCAGACTCTTCTACTCATTCGTACAATAAAAACAGGGCATATTCATTTATGGTTCAAACAGGTAGCAGCAGTAGATCCTTTTTGAAAAGAAATTTCATTCTCCAATGAAGGGAGTGTCATAAAACATAGGGAATCATAGTATTTGTTCAGCTTTTAGCGATTCTTTATAATTAAAGATTTATCTCTCAGCTTTTAATACAGGACAAAGGTTGGAGCCAACCAACAGTCTTAAATTAATGGAATTAAAGTACTCAAACCCCCTCGTCTCATCGTCTGGTAATGAGACTGCTTTGTAATTTAGTAGAAAGCAAAGAAAGGGAAAGAATGCACTGCCAATGTAGGAGAAGTATAAGCCACGATATTAATATTAATGATCAGAATAGGTTGACTTCGTTATGTCATAATCGCTCTGATTTTTAAAAGTTCAATTTAATTAAAAAGTTAAAGGATTTGGCATTGAAATGTTTCTATGTATTTGTAAGCATTATAAAAAAAACATCACATCACATTGTTACATAAATAAATAAATAAAATAATAAAATTCAACCTATTTCCGAATCCGAAGTCAAAGGCGTCTGAGGTTCTTGAATTAGTTTTTTCATCCGTTTCGTCCGCTCTGAGAAAGCAGTAACAAGGGATTTGAGTTTCTTCTCCATATGCTCCATACTGGCTGACTCCAACCTGCGTGTGACAATGAATCCCATTATTATAAAGGCTCAAACATTATTTTTGACGTTTAATTTAATAGAGATAGAGATAGAACCATTGCGTCAAAAGACAAAGACAGCGATTTCATAGAAAACCGTTAAAACATTACTTCCTTTAGTATTTGTATTTCATAAACGTTTATTATGCCTAGTTTGTTTACTGCTTCATTGTTTTTTAGTCAATAGATCAAGTTCGAAGATGGTTCAATTCTGTTTTGCAGGGGACCCGTAGAGGCTTGCTGTACCTTACTGAATTTTTATTGCATAGATTAAGAAGCATAACATTTAGTATTAAATCGGAAGTCAAATTTAAACACTGTGGGGTTACCCTAACGGGTTTTTTAAACATAAGTTTTAAAAGTTGGGTAGGTCAGTAGTTTATTTATGGTTTCTAAAGGTCATATGTGACGTCAGATTTCAAAGTATTTTATGTACAGCGAGCTTATCCTAGCGTGTTTTCAAGCTTAAGTTTTAAAACGTCGATTTAGGTAGTGCAGTGATAAGATGATAGACAATCGAATCGGATTCGGGCTCAGTGAAGTTGCACAGGGAAGTTTACAGATTATGATACATTTTTTCATTAGGATTCAAAAATGAAATAGCTTACTTATACAAACTATGAGTTTTTTTAGTTTCAGCTTCATAATTAAAAATATAAATCCATTCGACCATTTGAGTTATTCAGTACAACAATTTATGCTTATTGAATTTAATTCAATGAAACTGTGCCATGCGTCACTTCTCAATCGTAAAATCCTAAGTGATTACTTGGTTCTATCTTTAACATATTTAATCCAAAAGGCTTCCAGTCCAGATTCTGGTAGCTTCTATCTTCACTTAAATCTTTGTCAAGGGCATATAGTTATAGTTTTGCCTGCCAGATGCTTTTCCTGGTGAAGTAGAATTGGATAGTTTAATCTTCATTCTTCAACTGCATTTGCATCGTACATGTTTTCGTGTTTCATTTTATAGATTTTTCGATTCAAACCTACTTTTAGATTTAATAATAGTGCAATTAAAACAATTATGTTCCGAAAAAAGTCCAGACTTTTATTGATTCGCAATATTTCAGACTGACTACCCCTGGAATACAGTACATAAAAAAACGCGGTTGCTCAGTCCAAATGTATTTTTTATGCATCAAATATTTGATTGAAATATCGCATGATACTCACTTTTCCTAATTTTAGCTTTTTAACTTATAATGTAGGATGTTATAATCGGATAATCCCTATAGATTCTTCCGAAGGGATTCCCTACAACTCGTCGCGACCAACTCATCGTAAAATTCATCACAATCAAAACTCGACACATCAGAAATATTAATGAAAACTATATCTTAACAAGGTTGGTTTACCTCAGAAATATTTTAAGCTTTGGGTTTCTCGACTGAAGGAACTAAATGTTTAAATTTAATCAAGTAATTTCAGTATCTTAGTCTTAATCTACTCTCAAGATGCAGAATTGATTTAAATGCGATTTGTTGAATAGAGAAGCCAGCAAACTTAATCTTCGTGAGGGAAACTAATCTTGTTCGGATATAGTTTTTATTATTAATTTGCACAGCTACTTTAAATGGAAATTCGTGTATCCTTCCTTCCGTTAGCACGAGAACTCTCAAATGAGTAATTTATTTCAAAATCTGTACATATGGCGTACTAAGTGAAGTAGCTGTTGCTTGGTAATATTAAACGACAAGTAACAGGCGTATTTAAAAAATATTTTATTCAAAGTGTATGCACACGTCAGAACAGATGACAGAACTCAATTCACTTTAGAATATTCAAAACTCAAATCGACAAATAAAAATTAAAGCGACTAATATGCGTTACTTGGTTATATCGTTTGAATTGTTTATTATTTATGATGCGACGAATTACATTGCCATGAAATGTTTTGCGATGAATCAGTATTGTGACGAATTTTGATCACGATGAATTAGCAAAGCCATGAATTGGTCGCGACGAGTTGCCTGACCTCGTCTCCCTTGGTTTCACTCTGGAATTTCTTATCTGCTGCATTTATTTATTGGTTGTGGTTAATTGGTTATGGTAAGGTGTTGTTTGGATTTGTCATCCACAATCTTTACTCATTCTATATGCCTTTCATATTGCTTGACACAATTTATTTGCAGAGTTAAGGCCCTGGCCTAACCTAACTCTAATACACCAAGACAAATTTATATTTCAACTAACTACGATTCTCCGTGCTTTACACTTGTCACCATAATTATTTCAAAACTAAATTAATTATACCCCAAACACCTACTTCAGATTATAATATTCGTCATATTTTGCTAAGTAATAAAACCGTTATCACCTTCTTTGCTTAATCATGCTTAATTATTGAGAAACCTACTTGGTATTTTCACTCAAACTCCTCCGGAAAGCATTATTTTCATCGCCAACACAACCACTATTCACATTAGGAACTGTCATCCTTCGTCGGATCATTGAGCTTAACTCGTCAGTTTGGTATCGTGGAATGCCAATATCACCACTTTCACTCACGTCTCCTTTGCCTTCAGTCACCAAAGTGGTTGAAGTTTGTGTACTTTGTGCTTCAATTTGTCTATCATTATCCTTACATCCGTTAGTATTTTCCGACATACCCTGCTGCACAGAGGATTTTGGCAAAAATGATGCCTTTCTAATCGGAAAGTTTTTCTTAGAGGAATGAGGTTTGATTTTAGGATCCATTGCAGGTATTGATCATGTAGTCGACTGAGTTTTTATAACTAAAAACCTTTAAGGAGTAGAATATTAATACACTGTAGTATATATTTTACTTATTCACATCAATTGAGATCAAATTGGAATCAAAATCAAAGCTTCAAAGGAATCACATATTGAATCTAAACCAAATTATACTGTCAACTGTTTAGATCGTTCTCAAGAGGATTAAATAAATAATGTCTCTTATTTCTTCCTATCAATAGTATCATATGTAGTGAACTTCAAAAAGTCAGTAATTCACTCCATCGCTTGTTTAAAAGAACAACTCAAGATTATTAGAGCTCATTTTAGCAATGAACTCTAGGTCAATAAATTCAAGAATGATTGAATAGAAGATGGAAATAATATATGCGTGTTTTCTTTCAATTGCACTTGTTTTCGGTTCGATTCACGACTCACGTATCTTAGCTTCAGCCTTACCTACAGACTACGAACTGCAGATAAATTAAACATTCTCTGTGAGATCCCAAGTAAGTCTGAGAATAAACCCTTCCATTTCCAAATTGGTTGCTATTTCTCCAGCACACGAAACATTAACCATTACTCAAACTACGTCAAGTAAAAGTAATTGATTTGTGTTATAGTGTATAGAAAAGGAGCCGGTGGCTTCGTTTCGGATTTCATTGTTAAAACATTGGTAACATGGTGAAGCCATAGCCAAACTAATTATCCATATTCGGGCTATTAGGTTTAATGGAGTACACGATCAAATCGACATTTCCGGAAACAAGTGATGTTCATCCGCTTTTCTGTGATGTGGAACTGTTTCCTAGAGACAAAAAAGGAGCAGAGTACACGGTGAAAACGTTAATGAGCCGGAGAAATCTTTAACCTTTTTGAAGCACGATCTATCGCATTGCATCACACACGTATCCACTTTTCAAAATATTAAATGAGCTGTCTTGTTCCAATCGATCTAGCTATACATGTGTTACACACACACACAATGTTTATATAAAGCCTCATAATAAGTCCAATTTAGACTTTCTAACGACATCTACAACTCATATGTTAAGAAAGATTGTCGAAAGTCTAATATAAAATATTTTGTAATTTATTTATCCGACTGTTGTATTAAAAATTTATCTCGTCTTGGCTAATGCCTTGATTTTATGTATTCCATGGAGGCATAGTTTTCCCCCAAATAATTAACATTACAATTAAGACCTCATAGTCTTAACCTTGAAGCAAAAAAATCCCAAACTAAAAATGAACTAAAAACTTGTATAACCCTAATCTAAATGATTTAATGCGATTTGCTTTGCAACATATGTAAGGGTCTTTCTTATCACTTCAGTGGGTAAATAAATATCAAGGCTAATTGTCTGGGGATCGATCCTTTCTTCCATTGTTAAGAATAGGTCATGACCATGAGCTATCACTTGATAAACTCTGATTCTGAAGGAATAAAGAGTTATACAACAGGGAATTGGAGATTCAAGGCATTCGAGCAGTTACTTTTTGACTTCGTGGACACAGTTATATGTACATATATAAAAACGTATCATCAGCTTTGATACTTGTAAGCTTGAAATCAGAGATAGGAAAAACTAAGCATGAATTGCAATGGAGCCTTTTCCCTGTCAAAGTATAGTTTTTACTTTCCTATAGCAAGCCCTAATTACATCGAGCAAAGGTGAGGATAATAAATACTACCTACATAATTACCCTTGCGCTTTATAGTTGGAGGTATCATTTATTATCACCATAAATACTCTTTAGATTCATTTACAATTCACATTTCACTGAGATTTACTTCATTGAACTCATTGAATTAGATATAATACAAGCTCAACTATACACAACTGAAACGGGTTTCCAGTGAAATAAAAGTTTTATGTCTCTTCATGAAATAAACTCTATATCTACTGGAAAAAAGCATATTCTATAGCTAATCGCAACCAAGCGCTTTATGACATTTTAGATTACATTCCTTTCTACAATTTATAAAATACTTGAATTTTGATTTTCCAATACCAAACTGAAATATTTTGAACATCCTCAGCAATAAATATTATTTTAGAATGATCTATCATTGCTATTATTTTACAGTATTTAACACTAACAATTAATAAGGATTATTGAGAAATTTTAATGACACTATCCAGGATGTACAATCTTTAAAGTAAATCTAAACATTAAGAGCTGATGACCTGTGTGTGGTTGCGGTGTCCTGTCCTGTGTTAATTTCGTGTTTTTTTTATTATTCCTACGATTTCGCCGATTTTTTTTTAATCGATAGATATTAATGAGGAGCTATC